>JAOWBN010013731.1:0-10887 GCA_028565015.1 Pinguicula moranensis
TGCCTCTTGTCTGCGAATCCCATCTGCCTGGCTGCATCACTTAAACAAGGGACTCTAAAGAACATGAAAAGAGATCTGTCTCTACGAAAATGGTAAGTGTGGATCCAGACCAACAAAATTACCTACATATTGAGCAAACCTTTTGATGCTCAATCCCTGTCCGGCATTTGAAACCTCCGAGGCACAATCCTCTGATCTGCTAACTTCTTGAGGCGATAATGCACAGCTGTAGCTATCATCAATCCGATGAAAGAGACTATTATGATATACGTGCATGTTGGATTCATGCTTTTGATGGAATCTGATGAAGGAGAAAAGACACTATTATTACATGGTTGGTTAAAGTCCCATGAACATGAAAATTTTGAGAAATTAAGAATGATATATGATTACAATGTGCTTGACAAACACCTTTCTGTTTGCCCAGAAGGGGAAAGAGGTCTTGTGATTCGCAGAACTCGATGTAGGAATGGAATGCTTCAACACTTGGAAGAGTGCCAGTCCGTTACGTGTTTGTTCAACACTTTGTTCAAAGGTGTAACCTTTTTGGCCTTTGAAAGATTCTTCTAGTTTGATTTCATACGGCGGAGGAGGGAGGGGGCCAGCAAATGGTTTTAGTTTTTATTTGTAATTCCCACCTCCGCAAGACAGAAACTGGAACGTATAGCTTGCTAGCCGGGCAAATGGTTTTAGTTTTATATTTGAACGCGGGATAGAAACGGAATTTCTCCCATTTTTCAAATAATGGACTTTCTAATTCCATTCGAGATTATGTTTAGTAAACATATAATTATTTTTTTTGGTTCAATTCCATCTTCTGCCCAATTCTACCATTTGGTGTGCAATTCCGACAGTAATTCCTTGTTAATTCCCAAGGCAAAATTGCTAGTAAACGGGGCATAAGAGTCTTCAGGAATAATTGTTATGACTTTATTATTTATTTATACAATTTTATGTCACATAGGATTTCAAGTTGTGTTAGGCATTCGGTTGCATTAGAATTTATGGTCATTAGGGTTTTATGTAAAGTAGGATAAGGTTTTGGCTTTGTGGTCTATTTAAACTTATGTAGGGCATGAGACTCAAATAATTTCGAGAATTAAAAGTTTATTTGTGATTTGCGCCACAAATCGTTGTGTCTGTCCATTTTGCCTTTTGCTACATTACTTGTTTTTGAGGGATTTTCCACGCTAAAAGTTGTCTCAATTTTGTTGCTTTGTTGGCGTTGAAGTTGGTTCATAACCTATTTTAACATACTACAAGATGTTAAAATATGTTATTCATCAAAAATCATAAAGGCAAAGAGTATTTCTATCAAGTGAGCTCCTTTCCTTGCTGTTAATACTAGCCAGAAGCATTCCTGAAAACCATCACCAACTTTCGCAGTAAGGTGTTGGCAGTATATGAGGCACCAGTAGCTTCACTTAACCCTCATGTTATGTCTCCTCAGTAACTTCACTTAACCCACAGGCAGAACCAAACTACGTTATGCTCCTTTTTTACCTCCTCAAACTGAGCGGTTCTTCTTTTAACATATACATGAATACTTGCTTGTACAGCTATCAACAGTCATGTAATAAATGTGATACAATTTTATAGATTTAGCAGCCAATCCATTCATGCTATAAGAAAATAATCCCAGGGGTCTTTTGGCTCTGATCCATATCCAGGATGATTTTTGTATGATAGATAGTAGTTGTATTGCTGTCATGTCAATTCATTGGAAAAAATGCATATTTCTATATTTCCAAACGCACCATATCAGAGCTAACCAAAGTATTTTCCATGCCTCTTTGTTTACATTATTTGGTTTGATCTCCATGAACATGTGCACTGTTGGTACTACATTATTGTTAAGTAGCTCTGTGTTGTACGAGAACAATCAATCTATCATTAGCTGCCAGACCTGCGTGACAATTACACAACTAGAGAGTAAGTGTTGTATGGTTTTATTTTCTGTTCTGCAGAGAGGGCAGCTTATATCAAGTCCCTGTTGTATAATATTTCTTTGTACATCCAATTCAGTTCTCCTCACTCCATTTCCCTACATCAGAAACATATATGTTTGTTAGTGGCCATTCTATAGAGTCTAGGAAAACTATCAATTAGCACAAAATTGTTTAGCCCATTATCAGCCCATAATTTCAATCCTTCTCCAGAGCCTAGTCTAATCTTATTATTCTGTATAAACCAGTTGGATGATTTCCACCAGCTTGAAGCATATCTAACTCCTCTTAACCTAGCAGTTGTAGTTGACGGTTTGTTGAGTTCATTTACAGCTCCAGCGGACAACATACCCCTTCTTCCATATTTAGAACTTAATATATCCATAGCTAGGCTTTTCTCATTTACCAGAATTCTGTAGCCCCATTTCCCCAACATGGTTTCATTAAATGCACTTAAATTTTGAACCCCTAAACCACCTTTTGAACGAGGAGTAGTTACTTTATTCCAAGATACCAAGTTCACCCTCTTATGGTCCTCATTGTTGGCCCACAGAAAGGTCCTCTGGCACTGTGTCAATTTTTTTTCAAGACTGAGGATGGTTCCTTGAAGAAACCGAAGTAATGGGCTAGTAGAGCTGAAAGGACAAAGTTGAAAACAATCAATTTACCTCCCATTGAGAGAAATTTATGATTCTAATGGCTGAAGGATGTGGTAAAAATTTTCAAGACAGGGGACCAGGTTTTCTGCTTTTTTGAAGAAGCTCCCACAGGAAGACCCAAGTAAGTCATAGGGAGTGAGCTAGTTTTACAACCAAGGTAGGCTTTCATGTCTTCTACAATTGCTTGTGTCAAATTAATACCTATCAAACTACTTTTCCTGAAGTTAATTTTGAGACCAAATGCTAGCTTAAAATTTAGTAGAATGGCTTAAAAGACTGTATTGAAGTCCAGGATCCCTGCCCAAAGAAAAGGGTATCATCCGCAAACTATAAATGTGATAGCTGAATTCTGTCTGCACCAATTTCGACTCCTTGAAATCTGCCAAGCTTTGTGGCCTTTCGGATCATGATGGACTGACCTTCAGTTGCTATGAGGTAAAGGAATGGTGATAGTGGATCGCCTTGTCTTGGTCCTCTCATAAGATAGAACTCTTTAGTGGGACACCCATTTACAAGGACTGAAGTGGAAACTGTTTCAAGCAATTCTTTTATCCACCAGATCCAGCTTTATGGGAAGTCTATCTGAACCATTACATCTTGAAGATATTGCGAAGTTACTGTGTCGAAAGCTTTTTCAAAACCATCTTTGAAGAGAAAAGCCTTTGTGTGCAGCTTCTTTAATTCATCCACAACTTCATTATTAGTAAATACACCATCAAGGAGTTTTCTCCCCATCAAGAAGGCCATTTGAGTTGGACAGATTGTTTCTTCCATCACATAAGAAATTTCGCAAGCTAGAACCTTGGCAATTATCTTAGGCATAGCCCCAATTAAAGTATTGGCCTATAATCGTCTAGTGTCAAGGGAGAGTCAGTTTTGCCTATGAGGGAGATATGTGCAGCATTGCTACCTTTAGATAACTTACAATTCCTGTACAATTCCAGAAGCAGCTGAAAAATGTCCAGTTTAAATATTGCTGAGAAGTGCTTGATAAATCCAAAATTCATCCCATCAGGGCCCGGACTTTTACTACTACCACATGCATTAATAGCCTCCATGATTTCCTGCTCTACAAAGGGTCTGATCAAGAATTCCTTAGATGATCTTGAGAGTCTACTGAAGGTTATATTGAGGACCCAAGGTCTGTTCCAATCGGTCTCTAAATACCTTTTCTTGAAATGTAATTTGAAACAATTTTTAATTGTCTCTGGTTCATCCAGCTAGATGCCACTCTCCTGCGCACCATTAATAAAGCTCTTCCTTCTATTCCTATTAATCCATCTATGGAAATAAGCTATGTTAGCATCCCCTAACTTGATCCTGTTTATCTTTGACTTATGATATAATATGTTGTCTGTTGCTTTATGATGTTATCCAAATCTTACCTGAGACTTACCAGAGCATTCTGATCAGCATCATTAAAGAACAATAAGTGATTTTGTTTAGATTCTAGTTCTTTAGCTGCAAGGAGGGATATGAGCCTTTTTGTTTCATCCATTGGATTCCTTTGTGCTTGCTAATTCCATTTTCTAATGGCTTGCTTTAGTATTTTGATTTTGGTTTTGATCTTGAAGCTAGCATAGCCCATTACATTTGAAGAGTTCAATACATGTTCCACCATAGAATTATAATCTAGATCATACAACCAGGAGTCCAAAACTTTGGGAGGTTTAGGCCTCCTGTCCTGGATTTTCCTGTAGAGTGCCACTGGACAGTGGTTCAAATCATCTATATCCAATCCTGATTGTATCCATGCAGCATCCTGAACCAACCATGAATCATTCAATAAGAACCTATCCAACGGGCTCATAGCCTATAAAGACTTAAGGTACCATGCAAATCTCCTTCTTTAGATCTTTAAGTCATGCGGTTTCATTTCCATTGTAAATAATGAGATTTCTTGAGAGTTTAAGTTCAAGTGCAGAACCTCTTCGTTCATCCTCTTGCAGTACAACATTGAAATCACCCATCAGACACCATTTTTCCTTCAGTTTATTGTCATAGATTCTCAATATTTCATTCCATTGAGCCTGTTTTGAAGGAAGATCTCTTGGGCCATAGATGTTAAACATATTGGACAGAATGGCATCATTCTTCCAAACACCTGTTACTCCTAGTATGTTTGCTCCAGATAGAACCTTTATTCTGGTGAACTTTGTATTATTCCAGATGTAGAGTAGTCCTCCAGCTTGTCCATTTGCTCCTTGATAGATCCAAGCTTTCACATAGCCTTTTTTCTATGGTGTCCATCTTTGTTTCTTGAAGGCTTTTTTTTTTTTCTTGAAGGCTTACAAAGTTAAGTTTCTATTCCAGAATGAAAGCTTTGACTCTTATTTTTCTTCACTGGCTACACAAGCCTCTTACATTATAGGTTATAACCTTCATTTAGTAAAGTATTTCCTCTCTGTTTGGTCCATCTTTGCTGCAAACACTGTCTTGGCCTTTGAACTATTGCCTTGTATCTCCATCAGCATTTAACATGTTTCCTTCAATGTGGTTCCATAGTATAATCCAACTTCCTGACCAAGAGCAATAATTGCATTAGCCTCTACTCTGATTTTATCTTGAGATAGTTCAGTTTGAACTTCCTCTGGTGTCTCTGATGTGTTTCGTGAATGATGGGGGTTAAAGTATCAATCCACTCCTTAAGTATGATCTGATCTCTGTCTTTAGTTGGGTTCATTTCCTTCCTAGTTTGGCTTCTTGTCTTGGGGCCAAGACTTCTTTTTTCCCTGATTGGTTTAGACATATTCTTCTTACAGCAAGGGTAACTGTAGGATGCCCTTGATCATTCATAGATGTGGCAGATTCAATCAAAGGGAAATCAGAAGAGTGGGGGTTAAATATAGAATTTGGTTCTTTTTCCTTTGGAGAAGAAAATTGTATGTCTTCCAAATTAGTCGATACTTCCTTAGGGGATTGGTCATGTATCATGGCCTTGTGATGCATCTCTATGACAGGTGTGCCCCTATCCCCGAGTTGGTACCCCCCTCAGAGTCGAAGGCTAGTTGTCTTTTCTTATCTTGATAAGGTTGAGGTGTTCTATCTCCCACCGTGTCCTTGATCATCTTCACATTGTCATCGGATGTTTCATCAAGCTTAGATTTTTGCGCCTATTTATTCCTCCTCTCCACTTTTAAACCTAATTGTTGTGATATTTTCTCCAGCTGATTTTGGTTTTCTGACTCTCCTTCTATTAGGTTGTCTGAAACTTTAGCAATGGTCAGTAAAGCCCTTGAATCCAACCACCAATCCAGTTTTCCAGGAACCCATTGGATGGGGGGAGATTATCTTTGGACCTCGGTGATTTGTCCATTCCAGTAATTAGTTTTTCACTCATTAAACCAGCAGTAGCAGGAGGTTGGTATGATGGTATCAGCTCTACTTCTTCATCATGGACCTCTTAACCATCAGTGTCAGTATCAGGAGAGGAGTTTAAATCTGAATCATCCTTGGTACTATACAAAGAAAAGCTTGTAGCAGTATCAAGCCAAGGGTGAGTCAGGAGTCTCCCAGTGCTAATTTACCGGATAAGCAAAGTAGTGTTTACCATCAATGTGAACAGTCATGATGATGGTATTTTACCAGGGAACTCAGATTGTATCAAGATTTGAGTTGCCTCCAGTCTTCTATGCATAATAGTACACTCATCTATCTCAATTAGTTTGCCAAGCTTGTTCCCTATTAGCTCCAGATTTTTTGTTGTCCACAACTGAAGTGGCAAACCATATATTTTATACCAGTTAGTGTAGGAGAGAGGCTCTCTTCTTCTGTCTGACCATGATATCAAATCAGATAACCAATTCATTAACCACTTCTTATCATGCTTCAATAGAGGTCCCATATCAGCAGGTTTTTCCTACCACAATAGAACTTTGCTATCTCCCATAGGACTCAGCATAATATGGAGATGTCCACCTACTCTCATTGTTAGTTGGAGTTTCCTCCATTCATCATATTTTTTCAACACACCTATAAATCCTTGTGAGAGCCAAGCTGCAGCTGTATCCTTGGTGGAGAAGGATAAGGTTGGGTCATCCTTATAGGGGGTATAAGACTGATTATTTATAGTACTCGTAGAGCCTAGTTCCATACCACATTTAGATACAATTACAGCCTTACCCTCAAGAGATTCCAGCTTCGAAGGCATAGCTGCCACTACGGCCTTACCATCTAGAGGTTCTAGTTTCAAAGACATATTCACCTGAGTCTTCCTAAATGTTAGATTATCGGACCTTTTTGAGAATCTCGCAATATTTGCTTTTGTACGATATAATTCAATCCATACGTTGTTGAGCTTGAAAAGCAATACTATCTATATCAGTAGTATCCTTTTTTTAGGATAAGCCAAATTTTTATATGTGGTATAAGTATTTACATAGTACAAGATAAGGAAAACAGTGGATATGTTCATTCCCAAGAAGAATATATATGTCGAGATCAATGAGCTATATGGGTGAGGTGTCCGATTCCTTGAGAATGCACTTCATATCCCGCCCTTTTGCCTTCCAGTATACCCTCCAGTATAGCTAAGGGTGATCAGGTACATGGTTCCCCTAAGATCATGAATGGACAAGTATCTCCGCATTTAGTTCATCGCCATCATCTGCTCTTCCCCAAAACTGGATATCATGACTATTAACTTATCAATATCCTTTTTGGGGAGTATTGGTACATAGCTCATTCCAGTTTGGTGAGCTGTCCCTGTAATGAATAGAGAGTATAGTTGGGAAGGCAGGGTTTAATAGTCCACTTTCTAGGCAATCTTCCAGCCTCATCCACCTTCTAGTCCCATTATATCAATGTGGCACTTCTTTGGAGCATTGTTTTCTTGGTCCTGTTTCATGATGTAGCTTTTCAGTGGTATTTTCTTTCCCGTACCAACTCACTGAAATCTCTTCTCATTGCTGTCATCACACTTGTATCTTTTATTAGATGACATGGCTAGGATCAAAAGTGAGAACTGTCAATCTTCTTGCTTGCTTTCATGCCAAAAGCCTTATGTGGCCTCAGCTGGTCCCAATAGTGATTCTGGACTAGCAGTGTTCCTCCATGTGATAAACTTGTGACAAATCTCGGCATTACAGGCATTGATCCTTTGTGCTGTGTCTTATGAAGGCACAATCCTTTCTGTGTTTACATGTCACATCTCGATCAAATTCATCAGACACATACTTGTTTGCGTTTCCTAGTAGTACTACATGCTACTGTGGCTTCGCAGTCACATAGCCACAAGAAGCACTCTGGCCAAAACTTGTGACAAATCTCAGCAAGCCACCCTTGTTGCTCTTGTTAATGCCCATTCTGTATGAATGGATGGACTCCATCACCTAACCTATACCGAAATGAAATGGAAGCAGAGTGAGATTGCTCATGAAGGCTTTTCCTTTCAACTTACACTGATAGCAGGCCATCAGACTGAGCAATAAGTATGAGACTCTTATCCATGTACACATTTCCTTGATACCTAACCTGTACCACATTGAGATAGAACCAAGTAAAACAATCCAAGAGGGCTCACGAAATATGAACCAAACCCATGCAAGCCAGAGGGTTTAAAATTCAATCATAGAAGCTGTAGGGGAACACCTTTAAGTGCCTTTTAGCCTTTATCCATGACCACGCTTGCCATTTAATGCCATAAGAAGTGATTGAATATGTGGCACCTCGGACTTAAAATGAGATCTATTCCTAGCTTTCCTTATGGACCATACTAGAGACAGCCAAATAGAGTTCCAAGATGGAATATGCACACCTGGTGGAGTTGCAGCCGAGTGCTCTTGCAGGGAGATTGGGGCAGAATCCCCAAAGAGAGCTATTGGGTTTATCCATCTTGCCAGACCCTCCCACAGTCTGCACATCAGCTTATGAGGAGATGTGTCATAGTTTTGTCAGCCTAGGGGCATAAGATTGGAATGTCTGTTGGGATGATATTCCTCACTTGCAAAACAGATTTAACAGTAAAGCATTTTGGAATAGAAACCATGCAAAGATACAAACTTTCTTTGGAGTCAAGCTCGACCAAATTAGTTTGGTTTATGCAATGTGTGGAACTGGAAAAGCATGATGAGCATCTACTGAGATTAGATTGTACGCATGGCTAACAATGTACTTCCCTTCATTGTTGCCACTGAAATGATATTTATCCTTTACATTAGGCTGACGAGAGAAAATCTGCAGCCTAGCAAATAGAGCAAAGAAGTCAGATGCCTCAAAATTGAGAAACTGTCACCTCCATCTCCAAGACCACGTCCATACACCATTAGACCATTGATCAGCTTCAGCCACACAAATATCTTTGCAGGTTTCAATCCTAAACAGCATAGGAAAGGTTCCTGCCAGAGAAGTATTATTGTGCGATTTATCTATCCATAATTGTATCCTTTCTCCATTACCTAGCTGCAGTCTTGTGTTTTCAAAGAACCACCTGCTGTTTAAAGTATCTAATAGACTGCGCCACCACTCAAAAGCATAATCACAACCCCTTGGCCTACCTACTGCAGAGTTAGGCACAGGTGAAGGCAGTAATGCTCTAAATCCAGCAATTAGTATAGGTGATTTACTACCATATTTAGACCTAAGTATCTCCATAGCTGCTGAAGGATCTCCATTAAGGATCTGGATACCCCATTTACAAAACATTGCAGTATTAAAAGAGGGAATGGAGCGAGCTCCTAACCCTCCCTTTTTCACTAAAGTTGCGATCTTTCTCCACGCAGTTTGGCATAAATTCCTCTTCTCTTAAGAGCTACCCTAGAAGAAGGCTCTTTTCTTGCATATTAGTTGCTTAAGGATGCTCTTGGGTGTCTTGAAGCAGGAGAAAAAGTGGGATGGTAGACAGCAAGTACTACAGTAAGTAGGACTAATTTCCCACCATAAGACATATGTTTGTGCTCCCAAAAAGATAGTGTATTTTGCAACCTATCTAGCACTGGTTTCCAAGTAGAATACTGTCTGGTATGAACCCCCACAGGTAGCCCCATATGCCTAAAAGGAGCTTGAGCAGCTTGACAATTAAGGTAGGCCGCCATATCACGTAGAAGATCATCCTCTACATTCACACCTATCAGCTTACTAATAGCAAACAATTTTAAACCTGAAATCAGTTCAAAGTTGAACAAAATGGCTTTGAAAGCTTGCACAGACCGCCAATCAACTTGACCATATAGAAGTGTATCATCAACAAACTGTACGTGTGAGACAACCACGTTGCCCCTGCCAATCACCAAACCTGACAGCAAGTTGCTCTCAACAGCCTTGGATATCATAGCTGATAGGCCCTCTGCAGCAAGTAGAAAGAGGAAAGGGGAGAGTGATTCTCCCTGTCTTATGCCACATGATGGATAGAAATCATCCATGGGACTTCCATTAATTAAAACCGAGGTGGAAGCTTATTCCAAGAGGCCCCCAATCCACCATGACCATCAGGATGGAAACTACATGTCAGCCTGTTGGATCGCTCGGGCTGATTTCTAAAATTTTGAAGATTTTCAACTTCGAACCACATGTGAAATCCCAAAAACGTGTTTAATTCATGTAATAAATAACAAGGATAGCCGTACTAACCTTTTGTCGCCGGAATCCATCGAAAACCGCCAGAAAAACTCGACTCTGAACTCGAACAACACCTGTGCGACGTATACACGGAACCCCCAAAGAGAGGGTCTCTACCCGGAGGGCTCCCTGGAAAAACGAAGATGGTTGCTATACCAATTACCGGCGAAAAACCGGCGACGAGAAATTTATCGGAAATGTTTCGGTCGGAATTCGTTTTGTCGCGATGAAGATGACGCAGAACAAAAACGGAAGTCACACACCTTCACGTTCGACCGAATGGGATAACTTATCCCCATAATTGGGATTCGGCCCAATTATTTGTTTTTTTCTTAACTTGGGCCCAAAGGCCCAAATTGCAATTAATACTTTTGGTTCAAAATAAAAATCAATACCCAATTAGATTTAATCACATTAAATCTAATTTCAATTAAACTGCAATTAAATTGGATTCGGGTCCTATCGACACCCAATTAATTCTCGTCCTTGAAATTCGCCAATTATGTCACACATCATTAATTTATTATTTCTTCAGTTCACCAGATAGAGCAACCTGATATGATCCATATCTGAATCGGTACTACCATAAGCGGCATCTAGCAATGCATTATGATACGATTAAATATAGAAACATCGTGATCCTATATATCCCATTTAGTATTAATTCTTTTGTCACATAATATCCAATAATTAATGTCAAGCGTAGGAATGTGTCATCCTTGACCATT
>JAOWBN010013742.1:0-10887 GCA_028565015.1 Pinguicula moranensis
AATATATATAAAAAAAAATTAATAAAAAAAAGAGAAAAATAAGGGTTTCGACATTCGTCGAAACCCTTCGCCGCTCGCAAATCTCTTCCGAGATTTTCTCTCGATTGTTACCTTGCGGATGCGCGATTCGCACGATCCGTTCGATTTTTTGGAAATCTCTTTTGAGATCCGTCCGTGTTATGCGGTGTCGCCGTGTCACGGCGTCGCCCGTCGCTCGTCGCCGCTGTTTCTCATCCCTGTCCGTGCGATTTCGAGATTCGCCGTGCGAATCTTTCGCCGTCCGGCGCGTTTCTGCCGTTGTTTGCGTAGATCTCGTGTATATCTGACCTCGTCGGTGTTTTACGCCACGAATCGCGGCATTTCCCGTCGATTTCGGGCATCGGTTCGGTGGCGCGTGGCGAACACGCGCCGCCCCGAAGTCCGTTTTTGACGGCGGAAAGACGCATCCGGTGTCGCGGCGGTTCCGCGTGATGATGCGCCGTGTGTGCCGTGGATTTGGCGGCGCGTGACAAACGCGCGTCGCCGCCACGAATTCTGATGGAATCTTGCCGGTAATCGCCTCCCGCCGGCGCGTAGCGCGTAGGCGCAGTACTGTTTTGGTGGCGCGTGGCGCACACGCTCCGCGGCGACGTGAACAGTACGGCGGGCGGCGGCAACGGGAGGACGTCAGTAACCGGAAACAAATACCAGAAAAATAAATCGAGTCAGAAAAAAATGTTAATTATTTGAACAAATCAAATAAACAACGAATCAATTCAGATCCTAGGTTGTCTCCGAAACCATTGTAGACTATAATTAAAACAGATCTAATCAACTGAAAAACTGAGTACGAACGAATCCGAATACGAGCGGATCATATTCGTTACTTACTTGATGCGGAAGCGTCTCTGGATCGTAGTCTCCTGGATTGAATTGATCACGTTGATGGGTCTATAAAAGTCCATGTTATATCCACGAACCAATCTCCTCCCCGAGAGTGATTGGGAACAATTAGAAAGAAAACTTATATTTCTCTGGTTCTGAACGCATGAGTTGTGAGCGGTATTTTAATCTCTGTAGACACATGGCCTATATATGGAGATTTACCTGGGTAGTTAGACGGGCTTGTAGTTAGGTGGGCTTAAGGTTTAATTAATTAAACAAATTAAATTAATTAATCCAACAATTGCCATACATGAAAATACTGTGCAGTGAAGATGCATTAAATAACTGGGAAGGGATTGAACCCATAAAAATTATTTCCATGTAAATTCAGGCGCCGGAGATAAACCAAGCTGCCAAGCTCCGACGGGATGTATCCCCTGAGATTCTTTCCCGCCTCTGATATCCTAACAACACCCCGGAAATGTTGTCACAGTAAATCCCGTTCCATTGGCACGGCATTGCGTCGTCCTCCTTCCAATTGGATAAAACGGCACCGGCACCGGCGTCCACGGTGGATTTCAGGGAGAGTAACGATAAGCCTTCTGGATTTACGGAAATTAAGGGGCTTACGTGGAGAAAAAAACTCAGCAAGAGACCAAGAATCAAACGCAGTGTTCCGAACAACATTTCTCCTTGTTTAGCACATTATTTACAGTTGGGGCTGTGGGGGGAAGAAAAGAAGAGCAACCATCTTCCTTGGGAGGGAAAATCTGATATCCCCGTTCTCCTAGCCTCAAATATCCTCAGAACTCAGAAGAAGAAACAGAAAGTGTTTTTTTGAATCTTAGAAAAATGTCGAATATGTTGAAATCGCGTGTGTGATCGACAAATCAAATAAAGAGCGCCGAGAACTGTTTTCTCTGTTCTATCTTGGTTTTGGATATTTTTCAAATAAAATGTTTTTATGTACAAAGAGAAAATTAAAGTGGCACATCGCCCTTTTATACAAAATTCTAGACTAACGCGACACTGTAACCAACACAATTTCATAAGTCACGCCATCTTCTCAGCCGTCCGATCACCCAGGATTGTGTGGATAGGACTTATTCCCCAAAGTAACGGTTAATACTCTGTTCGTTGGTCTATGTTTTGTTCCCCCATTTTCCTCCAATATCACAGATGAGGCTGCATTGTCATCATCTGCAGCAACATCCTCAACACCTCCTAATCGTGTACCCACGCTCGCATCTTTATTAGTCAACACCCCACTCTCAAGAGGAGCGTCACAAAGACGCATCTTGGACAAAATCACCGCAAAAGGACCAGCAGGCAATGACTTGGTAAAAATGTCAGCCAACTAAAATGCTGAAGAAACATGTCGCAGTGTAATAAGGCCAAATTTCAGCTGATTCCGCACAACATGACAATCTATGTCAATGTACTTTGTGCGCTCATGGACCATGGGATTCCCAGCAATATCAATGGCAGCCTTACTGTCACACCAGGAAAAAACAGGAAGGTGAAGTTGTTATCGAAAATTAGTCAGCATATAACTGATCCATTGTATCAGCCTCCGCTGAAGAACAGGAAACTGTCGCCTGCTTCTTGGATTTCCATGAGATTAAGCTAGAGCCCAAGAACACACAATAACCTATCAGTGAGCGGCGTGTGGTCCTGCAATTCCCCCAATCCGCATCACTAAACACAGTGAGATGGGATGTGGAGTTGCTGGGATAAAACAAGCCCAAATTTGGTTGTCCAGAAAGGTATTTGAGGACATGAACCGTAGCATGCCAATGTAAATTATGGGATTCGTGGACAAATTTAGACAATTGTTGCACGGCATAAGTAATATCTAGGCGTGTGTAGTTAAGATACAAGAGCCGCCCCACCATCCTCCAGTATTTCTCCTGATTATGGTAGACTGGGGAAGGACCCTTGTATGCCGCTTCAAACTTAAGATCCCATGGTAAAGGGATTGAAACAGCAACATCATCCAGCATCCCAGCATCCTGCAACAAGTCTCTAATGTACTTTCGCTTGTTTGTATACATACCTGCAATTGACCGTGCAATTTCCATACCCAATAAGTACTTAGCTTCTCCAAGATCCTTAATGCTGAAAGCATCATCCAGGTAGCGTTTAACTCTCTCCAATTCTGCTACACTCGTGCCTGTTAAAAGGACATCATCCACATAGACAAGTAATAGGAGACTGCTCATTTAAGTATGGAAAGTAAAGATGCAGTGGTCATGACCAGATTGTTGAAACCCAAACTGATTAAGCTTGAGAGTGAATTCCTGATTCCATTGCCTAGAAGCTTGCTTAAGACCGTAGAGAAACCTTTAAAGGCGGCAAACCTGACCTTTCTGACCGTGTGTGTAGCCCAACGGAGGGTGCATATATACCTCTTCGTCAATGAATCTGTGTAAGAAGGCGTTGTTCACATCTAGCTGCAGAATAGGCCAGCAGTGTGATGCAGCTAATGCAAACACTAGTCTCACGGTTACCACCTTTGCAACCGGCTAAAGACCTCATGGAATTTTTCTACTTCTACTTGATTATACCCCTTTGCAACAAGACGAGCCTTGTACCTTTCTATCGAGCCATCAGGTTTGCATTTAATCTTATAGACCCATTTAGAGACTATAGCTCTCTTCCCTGCAAGAAGATCAGTCATTTCAAGGTTTCATTGTTTTCCAGCGCCTCAAGTTCTGCATTCATTGCATCCACCCAAAACTGATTCCCTCTGGCTTGAGTATAGTTCTTTGGTTCAGAGACAGTTGATAGATTCCCCATAAAGACAGAGGGTTTACTGGTAAAGACACAATTTTCATCAAAGAAGGGCCCAACTGAATCTGACCCAGACTGGCAGTTGAAAGAAGTATGCGAAAATCCTCCAACCAAGTCACTGGTTTCCGTTCCATTACACTTCTCCCCAATGGTGGTTCAGTCATATTATCAGTACCAGAAGCATCAGAAAATTGTGGCTGTACACTACTCTGCATCCCATTCAGTCCATCAGAGGATTGATCATGGCCAGAATCAGTTGCTGGAATCACTGTCTCCTCAGTGATATACTGATTACATGAGACTCTGTCTGGTGAAAACTGATCATCTGAATCCACAAACATCAACTTGTGGATCCAAACAGACGTCAGAACCAGGGAAGATGGATTCATGAAAGATTACATCTCTAGAGACAATAATCATGTTTTCCAGGGCAAGAAATACTTTATATCCTTTTTGAGCAGTGCAATATCCACCAAAGATTCCTTTACAAGACCTGGGATCAAGCTTATCTCACTGTGGAGTGTTATTAGCTGCAAAGCACAGACAACCAAACACCTTCAAATTGCTGAGATCAGGTTTGCATCCATGTAAGACCTCAAATGGGGACTGCCAGTGAAGCACTTTGCTCGACCATCTGTTTAACAAATAAGTGGCTGCTAAAACTGACTCTCCCCATAAAGATTTAGACAACTTTGATTGAAGTAACAGCCCTCTGGCAATCTGCAATAACGTCCTATGCCTCCTCTCAACAATTCCATTTTGTTGAGGAGTATAGGGGCATGTTTTCTTGTGGTGGATCCCCATCTGGTTAAACAATCTTGTGCAGTCTTCATTGATAAACTCACTGCCATTATCAGTCTGCACTGACTTCACTCTCGTCTCATACTGTGTTGTGACAAGATTAATGAAATTCTGGATCAGGGATGGCACCTAACTTTTAAACATGAACAAGAAAATCCACATGCATCTACTCTTGTCATCTACAATTGTCGAGAAGTAATTGCAGTCACTCAATGAAGGTTGCTTATACGGACCCTAGACATCTAAATGTATCAGATCAAAACACCTATCTTAAATTCTGGTACTGTCAGGAAAAACCAACCTGCATTGTTTTGATAAAGGACAAACTTCACACAGATTCAATTTAGTCTGTTCATCAGATGAAATATTTGCACCATTAACATGTTCCAACACATCAACAGATGGATGCCCTAAACGATTATGCAGGACATCCATGGCTACATCTACATTAGCATTGGCAAAGTTATTCAGTCCTAATGAGCACTGTGACCTTATTACATCCGGTAATGAAAAAGAAGAATAATGCTTCTGCATCCTCTGGATAACTTCTAGATCAAAAGAAGTCTTGGTCAGTACATAAAGATCTCTTACTACGCTCCATGATGCCACCCTTCTTGATGTCTTAAGGTCCTGCAATATCCAATGATCAGGCAGAAAGCTGAAACCATAACCTCCTCCCTTGGATAGTTTATGCACAAATAGCAGTTAAACTTAAAGCTAGGCAAGTACAAACAGGAATCATGAGTAACAGAGTTGCATAGCTTCACATCGCCACTGCATACCACATTTTTGATACCTCCATCAGGAAGCCAGACTGGCGACTGCAGTTTCTGTAATCTTTCAGCATCATAAACTTAGCACACATATGATTAGTAGCACCTGTATCTACTATCCAATCTTCACTAGATATCTCATTATTCTGCAACAACTTAAGTGAAGAGAGAACTGCAGTACCTGAAAAATCCCAAAAGTGTGCTAAATTCACCAAGGCTTTGTCCTGTCCAGTCATAATTTCCTTCCCCTTTACCACACATTGTAATTCCTCTTGCAGCTCATCAATTATTGCATATAGATTCACCTTTTCAGTCCCTTTATGATCAAGTGGTGTCTCTTCATTATTTCCTGCTGTCAGATTAGCTCTATTATAAGGCTTTCCTCCATTTTTCTTCAACTCTTCATACCAGCCTGATTACCCATTCTTTTGAAAGCAATTTTCAATTGTATTTCCTTTCTTTTCACAGTGGATGCAATATAACAGCCACTTATCCATCTTCTGATATCCCTGCTTCGGTTTAGTGGTTCCTCCTTCTTTCCTCCAGTTGGTTGCACTAGATCCCTTAGACATCATGGCAGTATGCAGGGGATCACTCACAGACGCAATACTCACACTCACTAATCTGTGCTTCTCAGCAGCCACAATCATGTTGTACACTCGATCAATATCTGCTAAAGGATCCGAGCTTATAATCTGACTTCTATCATATTCATAGATCTTGTTGAGTCCCATCAGAAATTCAATGACTCTATCCTCATTATCTCGTTTCTTCAACAACTCTCCTATAGTCCCTTCAGCCTGTGGTATTGGTTTAATGTGCTCATATTGATCCCAGACTTGTTTCAAGTTACCAAATAAATCACAAACCGAGTCATTGCCTTGTCTACTGAAAGCCACAGATCTTTTCAGCTCATATAGGTGTGGTAAATTTGTAGTCCCCAAGCTTTGTTCCAGGCTGAGCCACAACTTTCTCGTATCATTGATAAAAATGAAGGACTTAACTAAATCAGGTGCAATTGAACTTCTTATCCAGGAACATATCAGACTATTTACTCTGCGCCACTTCAATAACAGAGGAGATTTCTCCGCCGGTCTGAGCAGAGTGCCATCTACAAATCCGATTTTCATTTTTTCCAAAGCAGACACCATCGCATTCTTCCACAGCAAATAGTTTTTGTTGGTGAGAAGAATGTAGACCAACTGCAACCCAGGGCTATAAGATCCGTACACATGAAGTTGCTCCTCCATCAATTCCACAAGCTGCCGTAACTGATGCTCTTTATCACGCAGTAATCTCACCGCTTCATCCGTCATCTTCAAATTACTCAAATAATCACCAATTCACAGGTAGTTTCAACAACAAAAAAAAAACAGATCTGTTTTCCGGTCCAAAATTGATATCAATCCTTTCGGTCCAAAATTGATATCAATCCGATCAACACAATCACACACATTCCACGATCAACCTGCTTCGCTCTGATGCCATGTTGAAATCGCGTGTGTGATCGACAAATCAAAGAAAGACCGCCGAGAATTGTTTCGAGAGAACAACTGTTCTATCTTATTTTTGGATATTTTTCAAATAAAATGTTTTTCTGTACAAAGAGAAAATTAACGCGGCACATCGCTCTTTTATACAAAATCCTAGACTAACGCGACTCTGTAACCAACACGATTTCATAAGTCACGTCATCTTCTCAGTCGTCCGATCACCCCGGATCGTGTGGATAGGACTTATTCCCCAAAGTAACGGTTAATACTCTGTTCGTTAGTCTCTGTTTCGTTCCCCTGTTTTTCTCCAATATCCCAGATGAGGCTACATTGTCATCATCTGCAGCAACATCCTCAACACCTGCCAATCGTGTACCATCGCTCGCATCTTTATTATTCAACAGAATAACTCAGACAAAAGCAAGTTGGGACTGGGAGTTGAGCAAATTTATGGAGAGAGTGACGCGAGTAGGAGAAGGGTATCCTTGTTGTGGCCCAGGGCGGTCCAAAGCAGGAGAGATGTTACCTTTCCCTTCCCCACGGGCAAGTGGCAACAGGCAGCGGAGTAGTACAGGCCGAGCAAGACAAGATGGCCTTTTTCGTGCGATGTGTTTGCAAAAAACAACACAACCACAACGGTTTCGAATAGTTTACTTATTAAATTAGAATGTATTCAATAGTTAAATTAAATACGAATTATATATTTTAATGTAGAAGCGTATAGAATTGTAATGTTTTGTTTGATTATATCACGAACACGAACATGAATCTACCAGAGTCTCCTTGTAATCCATCAACACGGACCGTGAGTCTACCAGAGTCTCTATGTAATCCACGTACTCAGATCTTCGCCTTCACATATGATAAAGCAACAATTCGAGAGAAATTGTATATATATTTTTGGGTCTAAACACATGAGAATATGAATACCGATATAAGTAAATATGTAGGAAAATCCTACTTTAATTAGAATTCTCAATATTAGGTAATAGAATCATACTCTAATTAGAATTATTAATATTAGTTAATTAACAAATAATTACCAATTAATTCAATTAGACATTATTAGTCTATGTTGTCTAACTTCTCGCTCTCGACTACATAAGACGTATTACAAAATACAGTTTTCAAAATCTCCTAACGCTTCATACGAGAAATGAGTCGTGCGACCATAAAGTAACTAATAGTGTCATAGGAAATTATCATCTAACTAACATGACACTTTAAAAGCGACGATACCCCTTTAAGCTATACAATATTTGATTACATGCTTAATGTAATCGCCATGGCAAATATGGTGAAACTAGGCAGATTGTCCTTAGACACTAATGACCATCCATATCAACTCGACTGCTTTGCAAGCATGGTCCGCTGGACTATATAGATACTAAAGTAGCATCATCAAGTCTCAACTTCAAGCCATAACTCTAAGTCAAAGAGTAACATTTAAGTGGATAAACGTATGTCCATGTGATCACAAATGACAATCAGGGGATTTATTTTGTCATTTTTCACAACAGTCATTCTGCAGCACACACAGTATGATATGTGTGTCATGTCATGACTCCCATTTACGTGGGCATGTTACTTACTTATGCCATGCGAATCATAGCCATTGATAAATATGCTTAGTCTTTATCCTCTACATTCGACTTTAAAGCTTTAATGTGAAAACCCAAATATTTCACATTCGATTTGTTAGTTATGTGACCTAGTGCATTGTGCTCTTGTTAGTTCCATGTATACTGGATGATGAAAATCATTATGTTTCTTGAGTTTTAGATATGTATATTATGGATCATTTGGGTTGATGACTCAAGTTGTGAAACTCCATAATTTTATCAAACTCTAAATTAGTCCCTAGTCTTAAAAGTCATTAGCAAGGGAACAACTAGACACGACTAAATCAACTAGCATGTGGATTAATGCAGGATCATGTTTCACATATAATTGATATGGGGTATCTGTTTAATAATATGATATATGAGTATACGGGGTACATGAATATTGGACTCGACCTATATTGACTTGCTGGATGGATTGGATTTGTGTCATCAGCAAAGTCATATAGTATTAATTCGGTTATCCGAGATATTCAGAATTTTAGGTGATGAATGTTTATTACGTGGGGTAGTCAAACGCCTTTTTTAACCGAGGGGTTATAAATGTAAGTTTCCCGAATATGCACAATTCATACTGGAAAATATAGAATATCAAGATGATACTTTTGTCTATCTCATATTTGGATGAGATTATTAATATTTCTGAGCCCCTTGATGCAGTAATAATTGTTACACATGCAATTTGTGATTATGAGATAATCACATATTAACAATTATTTACTGAAATATCAAGAAAGTGATTAATGGTTAAGAATGACACATTCCTACGCTTGACATTAATTAATGGATATTAAAGGAATTCAATACTAAATAAATGGATCTGGCAGCTGATTCTAAGAAATTCGCCTAAAGAAACCAGAAAAGGTATATTTAGCCTCATCCTTGCTCCGATCATCAAACAAAATACCCTCAAAGGAAAAATAGAATTAATAGACATAAGCAAAATTAACTAGACCGGACCATTTCATTCTTTTACAAAGTAGAAGGAATCTTGAACTTCATTTTTAGTAAATGCCAATGAAAGTAGATACTTCGGCTAGTTTATAAACTGAAAAAGAACCAATGCCAGCAGAATAACAAGAGATCTTGAAAAAACAGCTGATCTTTAAACAATGAAATCATTTTATTACAAGACACTTACCCAGCCCTAGGATCTCTAGCAGTGCGCTGCAATCTTTTCACGTATTCAGTATTGTGAGCAACACTAATAGCAACACAACACCGGAGATTGGTTATCGGAGTACAACGAATGCCCACCTCTGAAAACTCTCGGCAACCTTCCACCGGACAAACTAAAAACTCTGAGGAAAAAACAATAGGGGGAACTCCACCAAGTATAGATAAATTCAACTCCTAATCAGACTAGGGAAAAAAATAAGCTCTCCTTGAACATCTGATGAAACTGAGAAAGGAAACCATTACCTACGAACTTTCCTGAAAATGGACGTAAGAAGAAATGTTTGGGGTTGTTGTTTTGCGAAGCTCCAGATTTCCGTTGGAGAGGAATGGTCCTGAGAAGCAAAATGTGTCGGGCGGAAGATTTGATTTTTAGGGATCCATCAGTTGAAGCATTATTTCATGTCTAATGAAATAATCTTGGCTGTTCAATTGCTATAGATGAACGATCAAGATTGTGTGTCCATAATAGGGGTCAAAAGATGGACAACTGATCTGCCCCCTATATATATATTATATGGAACTTTTAGGTTGATGACTCTAATTGTGAAATTACATAATTTTATCAAACTCTAAATTAGTCCCTCGTCTTAAAAGTCATTAGCAAGGGAATAACTAGATGACTATATCGACTAGCATGTAGATTAATGCATAATCATGTTTCACAGATCATTGATATGATGTATCTATTTAATTGCATAAAATATGAGTGTACGGGGTACATGAATATTGGACTCGACCTATATTAACTTGCTAGATGGATTGGGTTTGTGTTATCAGCAAAGTCATATAGTATTAATTTGGTTATCTGAGATATTCATAATTTTTGGTGATGAATGTGTATTACGTGGGGTTGTCAAACACCTCTTTTGACCGAGGGGTTATAAAGGTAAGTTTCCCGAATATGCACGATTCATGCTGGAAGGTATGGAATATCGATATGATACTTTTGTCCATCTCATATTCGATGAGATTATTAATATCCATGGGCCCCTTGATTCAGTAATAATTATTATGCATGCAAGTGATTATGCGATAGTCACATATTAACAATTATTTACTGAACCCCAACGGGTTGCCCTGGTGGTCAAGAATGTCCTTATAAGTCTCTCCCATATAAGAGTGAGAGGGTTGTGGGTTCGACTCCCACCAGACGCAGACGTTGGGGCCACACTCCAGTTTTATGACAGGGCTTGCCCAGTCAGCCATTTGCCTGATCCGCCGGGAGATTCGGCTCGGCGTGACCCTGGTGGACTAGTCGACAAATAGTCGGATACCATCGGTTAACAAAAAAAACAATTATTTACTGATATATCAAGAAAGTGATTAATGGTCAAGGATGACACATTCCTACGCTTGACATTA
>JAOWBN010013753.1:0-10886 GCA_028565015.1 Pinguicula moranensis
TTGTTGACTAGAATGCAATGTAAGATTTCAAGTTTGTGCAGCTTCGTCATGTTATGGAGAATCTGGGGGAGCATTTGACAGATGAAGAATTGGATGAGATGATGAGAGACGGAGATTTGGACGGCGATGGGCAAGTGAGCTACGAGGAGTTTGTAAAAGTCATGCTGGCCACCTAATGCTGTTGCAGTTGAACATTTTTTTTTCTGATATCTTGTTTGCATATAAAATCATTATCTTCTTCCCTCCCAATTGCCATAGATTAGAGATGTCTATTGGGTATTCCACATGATCTTGGCAATAAAAGCAACGGAGTTGAACATAACTTATCTTTAAAAAAAAATAGAATTACTCTTTTGTGTCTTGATTTGAATTTCTCCCAAAATCCGTGAGAGGTTTTATACATTGCTGATTGCATCCGGCTCCACATTCTAATATGATATCAAAGCTTCTTGTATAACTAGAAATTGAGAGAGATCCGAAATTGAAAAATTCGGGTTGCAACTAAAAGAAAAAACCCAACAGCCAAAATGTTAACTTCTTGGAGTTCGACCGTCGATTACAGCGAACGCTGGCCGCTTGTCACCATTTTGTCACCTTCAGCCATCGAACGATCTTCAAGCTATGACAGATTTCTCTCAGATCAGCAAAAATGAAAATGGGAGTTTGCAATTTTTTAGTTCAGAATCGAAGCTTTGAAAAAATTCTTTGTCGGGGAGGAGAGGGTTTGAATGGAGTTGCTATGTATGGATGCAATTTGCTCCAATTAAAAAGTTAGGGATGGTGGGTAATTGTGAAGTGGGATTATATGGAGATAGAATTATCACTACTTTTTAGGCATAATGAATTTTAGGAGTACTACGTTAACAGTAACGGGTCGAAGAATTGCAAACGTGTTGTGACGGTGGATTACTACCTAAATCCACAATTTATAACGCGGTAATCAATCTACCAAACACACCTAGACGAATTAAAGCATGATAACTCAGTGATTTCGTGTACAATCACCTTTATCAACTTGTTGGGTGTCGCATTTTGTGAATATAGCTCCTCTTGTATTTGTAAACGTTTGTGAAGAAATAAAATAGCTGTAAGGGCTACCGATTCCGGAGCTCAACGTGGACGTACGCACGGGCAACCGTCGGAACCACAGGACCTACATCTTGGTGTATTCTTCACTTTAGTTTTCAGTTTATCGCATTTTGTTATCTAACGAATTACTTGAAGCCTTCAGAACAATTAGATCCGGAACCAAATTCTAACAAGTGGTGCGGTGAGCGTGGACGTCTGAATTTTTCCTGAGCAAGAGAGAAACCACCGATCTCTGGGTAAGTTTTATATCCTACTCAGATCTCGGACTATTTCTTGCTCACACTCGTTTTTGCCTACAAACTGTTAAACCTCACGTTTAATCTGCTATTTCAGTAATAAATCTTTCGTAATTGTGTTATAACCGCTAGATCTGTTCTTTTGTTTAAGTCTGATTAATCTGTCATTACATTCAACATAGTAGATCTGCTTTTTCCCGACTTTGATTCTGAAATCAGTAAAAACAAATCTGTTTGCTTCAAAAACTCGCTGATTATTTTTTGAAGTTTTGGGTTATTTTTTGATGTGTTCTGTGAGTCCTTGCAACTGTTATTTTTTCAACTGAAACTCTTAAAATCTTTATGTTAAAGCTAGCTAAATAATTTTTCTGCATACTTTTACATCTTTTCGAAATCCCTGCATTTTCTGCCTTAAGTGCTTTATTTTTTCTCGAGTTCATATTTCTGAAACCTTTAGATCAGAAACTGTGTGCATTCTTCTCACTTGTCTTTTACTTGCAATATTTGGTTCATCTATCATTACGTATTACTCATTAGTTATTAGCGTCTTATTAAAAGCTTATTTTCATTATCTTAAAATTGACCATTAGATTAATCTGGTAATTAAAACTAAATTCACTAAGAATTCTTGGATAGACTATAGAATCCATTAATTAGTTACCCTGTTTAAACAACCGTTAAGGATATAGTAACCCGAAATCTCAAATTCTAAAAGTTTTTCAAAACATCCTTAAATCCCCCCTTTTAAACTTATATTTTACACACTTAAAAATAAAATGAGCACAAGGGTAGAAGTAACTATGTTTGATGGGTATGGTAATTTTACTAGTTGGTCTAGGAAAATGAGAGCATTATTATCACACTATAAAGTTTATTATACCCTTAAAGAAGATGTTAAAGAATGGCCTGAAGAGGCTAAAAAGAAAATTAACGAAATCAGATAAGAAGCTTACAATTTAATAATTCTTAACCTATCTGATTCTCTACTTAGAAAAGTAGATTGTGAAGAAGATCCTCTAATTCTTTGGACAAAATTAAGTTCACTATATGCATCAAAAACTGCAACAAATCTAATAAAAATCAAAGGATCATTATTTTCATATAAAATGGACCACTTAAAATCTATTGAGGAAAATTTAGATGACTTTTTTTAAATTGATATAAACTTTAAAAGGCACTAATCACGAATTGGACGAATAAAGCTTGTCAATGATACTTTTAAATTCTGTTTTTGAAGATTTTATTATAGTAAAAAATGCCCTCCAATATTTTTAAAATGTACCAAAGTTAGAACCTATAATGTCAGGATTAAAGGCTAGGGAACAAGAACTCAAACAATCTAGAAAATTCTCAAATGCCTTTTACGGAAACTCAAAACCTGGAACAAGTAATCAATCACAAAATCTCACTAAAACTCAGACACCCAACAAAGACAATACAACAAACAATAAAGGGGACATCTCTTCATGGCATTTAAATTATAAAAGGTGAAATATATTGTAGGTATTGCAAAGAACTAGGACATGTTATTACAAATTGCTATAGGTTAAAATTGAAAGAAAAAAGATTAACAGAAACGAATATAATCACAAGACCACAAATTAATGATGTTCTTTTTGTATCATCTTATTTATAAGAAGCTCTCATAGTTTCAGATGAGTCCTTAGGAATTAAATGGGTTTTAGATAGTGAATGTACATACCACATGTGCCCGCATAAGGAATGGTTCGAAAATTTAGATGAATCTAAAACGGGTTTGGTATATATGGGAAATCAAAACATGTGCAACATAGAGGGAATAGGTAGTATTAACTTGTTTGTTTTAGGGAACAAAAATGTTAAGATTACAAATGTTAGATATGTTCCAGATTTAAAACAAAATTGCTTTCCTTATGTGCCTTAGAAGAATTAGGCTGTTCTTTTACCGGTAAAAATGGAAAACTAACTGTGTTCAAAAATGAAAAAACAATACTCAGTGGCACTAGAAAGAATTGCTTGTACTTTTTAGAAGGAAAATTTCGTGGTCAAGTTGAAACTTGTGCTTTCGTCACCTCATCCGAATGCAATATTAAACACATTCCTAAAAAATTGATAAAATTTGAAAATAAAAAATCATTTAACCCTACTCGAATTAATGTTGAACCTCATAAAATAAATTCCCTTGATCAAAAATCATTTAACTCTACACGAATTAAGGTGGAGCCTCAAAAACCAAATCCTCCAAAGGAGATAGTTAAAAACCCTAAAGAAATTCATAATATTTTTAAATTGAATCAATTTCAAACCGGTTCAAACTCTTCTACTTCAATTAATTATCAAAATAATATTTCTCAGAATCTTAAATGTACTACTTCAAATAATGAAAATAATCTACTTAGGGCCTGTTTTGCGCAGGCTTCTTAAAATTATAATTGGCTTATAATCACATTTTTTTCAGAAAATGAGTGTTTTGCACAGTCAACCTTCTACTACTTGTTCTTATTTTAAGAAGGCAAACCTTCTAAAAAAAATAAGCACCTCAATATATATATTTTTTCATTGTTAAAAATTAGAATGACATATTTGTAATTTTCTCAAACTTTATAATAAATTTCGTGTCAATATTACCCGGGCCCGTCCCGACACGGACCCGGACCCAGCATGCGGCCCGAACCTGGACCCGGCATGGGCCCGGCACGGGCCCGACACGGTTATTTTGGTAATCTACTATTAATTTTGGAAATATAAAATTAAAATAGAATTTTAAATAATTATCTTTTAAGTACTTGTGCAAAACACCTCTCCTTCTAAAAATAAGAATAAGTAGTAGAAGAAGTAATAGAAGAAGTAGTAGAAGAAGAAGTAGAAGAAGGTCTGCGCAAAACATGGACTAATAATGATGTTATATATATGCATAGTATATTTGATACTAGTAAATTTTGGAGTCACAAGATTATAATCCTATGATTCATTACTGTTGGAGATGATTCACAAACACAAAAATAACACAATAAATAAAGTAATTAAGAATTATCTCCCATGGTTGCCTTAAAAAATCTTCAACAGTTTCAAAGCTCAAGGATCTCACAATCGTACGAATTTTCCTCCCTTGAAGGAAATCAGTCAGGCTAAAGGATTTCTTAAATTCGACAACCGTGTGACCTTGGATGTATATATTTAACCTGACCCATTAATGCATAGGCCCTCTACCACTTAACTTTCTGGCCATAGGTAAATGATATTAGATTTGGCCCAATTCAATTCAATTTCACAAACTCATATTCTTGATCAGTCAAATTAAGTGAAAACCCATAAAACTTATTTTGTTTTGACTCCAAAATAATTTAAATAAAACAAACTTTAAAATAAAAGTAACTTTTTTTCAACAATCTCCCACTTAATTTTGTTTTTAAGGATAATACCTGAGTATACCAATTACAAGTCATATAGCTATCCCGAGTCTGCATAGTTTGCTTTCAATATATCGAGGTTGGGTCTGACAAGAGAATTAAAGTGAATCCAACAATCAAATAGTGCTCATTAGTGCACAACATACTTGCTATGATAACAATAGTGACTGCCACGGGTCACTAAGGTCTATGTCCCTACCATGTCCATAGGTTTGAGCTATTCAACTCATAGATAAGCCTTGCACCTTATAGACGCCGTTTTACAAATCCATCAGCAAATGTACCAAAAGCATAAACAATGTGAAACTAGACCCTGAGTCGGGACAACATATGCATACATATCAAATCTAATGAGAATCAATAACATATATAAAACACATCTAAATAATAAAAATAAAATCTCCCACTTAGATTTGAATCACAAAAACAACAAGCCCCATATTATTTACATGTTCAGCAAGTATAAAAATGCTTAAACACTTGGTAAATGAATTTGCTAGATTTGCTGTAGAAGGAACTTTCTCAATAGTTACTTCTCCTTTTTTGATCATATCATGAATATAGTGAAATTTTCCTTTAATATGCTTAGTTTTGGAATGACACTTTGCATTTCTCGATATGGCTATGGCAGTTGTGTTATCACACAAAATTCGAATAGGACGTTTCACGCATGGAACTATAAACAGCTCATTCATAAATCTCCTCAAGAACACTACTTCTTTTGCCGCATGATTTATAGCCACATATTCAGCTTTCATGGTAGATTGAGCAACAATCTCTTGTTTCTTGCTCTTCTATGAAATAGTAGTTCCACAGAACATGAAGATAAATCCAGAAGTAGATTTTTTGGTATCAACATAACCATGATAATCTGAATCTGAATAAACATAAATATCCAAGGAGTTTGCTTGATAAGAAAGTGCATAAGACTTGGTACGCTTGTGATATTTCAGAACCCACTTCACAACTTCCCAATGAGCATACCCTGGTTTTACTGAAATCGACTGAGCAAATTCAATGCATAAGTAAGATCAGGTCTAGTACAAGCCATAACATACATCAAGCTACCCACAACAGAAGCATAAGGATATTTCTCAGGATCTAGACAACGTGAATAAGACTTTGAGCATTGTTCCTTGCTCAATTTGATAGAAGAATTATATGAAATCTTTCTTTCTATGCATATTGTCATATTAAACTTTTCAAGTATAGAAGTAATATAACTCTAATCTAATAATGAAATCTTTCGTGCAGCTCTATCACGAACGATTTTAATCCCAAAGATAAAAGAAGTTTATCCCAAGTCTTTCATTTCAAATACAGAGAATAACTAATTCTTTGTCTCAAGCGATAGATTATTGTTGTTTTCAGCCAAAAGAATATCGACATATAATGTTAAGAACATAATATCTTCTCCTACTTTCTTAACATATATGCAAGGCTCTGCTGAATTTTGAATAAAACCAAAAATAGTAACCTTTTCATGAAACTTCATATTCCGTTGTCGAGAGGCTTGGTTCAAACCATAGATAAATTTATGTAGTTTACATACATTGCTTTCACTTCCTTGAACTAGAAAGCCTTCTGGTTGCTCCATATAGATATCTTCTTCGAGTTCACCATTCAAGAAAGTTGTCTTTACATCCATTTGATACGACTCAAAATTAAAGTATGCAACCAAAGCAAGTATGACTCTTATTGATTGAATGCGTGCAACAGGAAAAAAAGTTTCAGCATAATCAATTTCATGTGTTTGATTGTATCATTTTGTAACTAAACGAGCTTTATATTTCTCAACAATATCTTCAAAAAATTTCTTCCTCTTAAATACCCATTTGCAGCCAATCACTTGAGCATATCCAGGAAGATCAACTAATGTCCATACATTATTTTTATGAAGAGATTGAAGCTCCTCATGCATAGTTTCTAACCATAAATCCTTATCAACTTCTGTCATAGCCTCTAAAAAGTATTTGGATTATACATATCTTCATTTAATCTGAGAATTTCACCACCATTATAAATATGATAATCTGAACCAATAGGACAATTAGCAGCTCTTGAGCTCTTTCGAGTGGCTTCAGGATATACTTTTCTTTTCCTAGATATGGCATGTGACTCAGTAGGCTACTCCAAAGAGGCTGACAAATACTCAACAGTTTGATTCTCATCAATTTCCTCAAGCAAATTATTTTCTCCTTCTGAATTCTCAGAGTCGAATTTATCTTCTAAGAACTTGACATTTCGACTTTCTACTACTACTTTAATAGTTGGTTAATATAGCTTGTAACCCTTAGACTAATCAGGATATCCAATGAGTGAACATCTTCTAATTTTAGAACATAGCTTATCTTTTGAAGGATCAAGGATTAATAAATAAGTTACGCAACCCCAAACGCGAAGATGATTTGAACTGGCATTTCTTCTAAACCAAACTTCATAAGGTATAGTCTCAACTGATTTTGTTGGAACTCTATTCAAAATATAAGCAGCAGTCAATAATGCATCATCCCAAAAACTAGTGGGAAGGTTAGCGTCAGTCAACATGGATCTTACCATTTCTAGCAGTGTACGATTCCTTCTCTCTGTTATACCATTTTGCTCAGGAGTATAAGTCATGTTTTTCCTGTGAATAACGTCATGCTCTTCACAAAACTTATCAAACAAGGTAAAACAATGTTTACCACCACAATCTGTATGAAATATTTTAATCTTTCCACCTATTTTATTATCTACTTCAAGTTTGAATTTCTTGATGAATTCAAGTGTATCAGATTTCTTATGCATGACATAGACATATCCGTATCAGGAAAAATCATCAATAAATGTGATGAAATATTTGCATCCATTTATAGTCTTAGTGCTAAATGGTCCACATCTATTAGAATGAATCACTTCTAGTTTACCAAAGCTTCTAAGACCCTTTGGAAATGGTAATTTGTGCATCTTTTCAGAAATGAAACTCTTACATGGAGCATATTCCTCAAATTTTAGATTGCTTAATAAATCATCATGAATTAGTTGTTGAATGCACGAATGACTGATATGAGATAATTGAAGGTGTCACAACTAAGATGAATTATGAACAGAAGATCTATCAACCCTATTGAAAACTATCTATGTGAGAGACCAACTTGTTCGTATGAGCCTTGGCATCCTCGTTATCTCCATACTTAATCTTGATTAATGATTTTCAAAGACTGTCTACGTGAGCTTGAGGAGTTTGACCATATTTCTTTTCAATATTGTATAAAATATCCTTAAGATTTACAACTTTAGTGTCGGTTCCTCGGAGTGGTACACTTAAACCGAAAAGGACATTACATCTTGTCATCCTATTTGCATTGACTCAATTCTCATAGGTCTTTGACAATGCAACATCAGCCGTAGTAACAGTCCACACAGGTTTAACCGGAGTAACATCAATAAGTAATATTTCCTTATAACCAAGATAGTATAGAAGAAGATTCACCCTCTCCTTCCAATCAAGATAATTAGCGTCATCCAAAGGAAAAGATCTCATCAGATCAACATAAGTTGAAGCAGTACTAGCAGAGGGCAATGTAACATCTGACCAAGAAAAAATAATCCACGAGTTTTATCACATCAACTTATACATTGTTGTCCAGATTGCCCGATGGCGATTTACGAAATAATATATAAGAAATATCATAACACATAAATTTATTGAATCGGATTACCCGACGGAGATTTATGGAACAATAAACAAAAACACACATAATAACACATTAATTATTATTTTGAATTAACCGACGTGAATTTATGAAAAAATAAATGAAAAAATAATATGCATAATAAAACACACATAATCAATCAAAGTGATAGTAACTCTGATACCCGACGGAGATTAAGAATTATATTACTTATTAAAGCTCATATAATCAAAATGCTCCCACTAACTAAATAAAACACTTATCCAACCAATTTCTCACAAATACAAATTAATCGAATTTACCAGTATTTTTATCCAACTAAATAAACGAGCACATGTACATGAAAAACAAAAAATGAAAGGGCATACACAGAATATGCATAAATTTACAGGAAGATTATATATATTTACTCAAGTAACACGGGAAAAGTTCGAGTCGACTGTAGCACAGAGAGATGATTTAAATAAAGTTCTAATTTGTTTCTTTGACAAATTTTATAAAACTCCTGCGTGGAGTTCACTGTGCCAAGACTTCTTGAATTTGGAGGAGAAGAATCTTTATACACACATTGAAGGGCAATTGTCTTTGAAGGAGAAGAATCTTCTGAAATAAAATATACATTGAGGACAATTGTTGACGTAAGCTTAACTAATTACGCTCTCCGAGAAAAAAAATCTTAATATGGTATTCATCTCCAAGAAAAACAAAAAAATTGCGTTTTCATTCTTACAAAATGAAAATTAATTAAAATACATTTTGCCAGAAAAGTCAAGGGTTCGACAATTAAATTGAACAATTTCAAGAACTCTTTTTAGTTTAATATGGGGTATTCGACTATCGAGATAGCCGACTAATTCCCAGAGACTCGCACTCAGTCATTCCCAAGTACGAATTAGGTCGTTCGGGAGCCAAAGTCCACATGGATGGTAGCCCTGACGTATTGTCTACAGCGGGAAATCTGCATTCGTTCCAGCGGGGATTCGAACATGAGACATTTAGGCAAGCCCTGATGGTCTCCGTCTTTACCATGAGACAACCCGTCAGGGTTCAGTTTCAAGAACTCTGATTGCTTGATTCTAACAATTGTGCTTGTTGAGAGGATTCTCAAACATAAAAATAACACAATAAATAAAATAATCAAGAATTACCTTTCATGGTTGTTTTCCAAAATCTTCAACAGCTTCAAAGCCCCAACGATCTCACAATCATACGAATTACCTCTCCCGAAGGAAACCAACCAAACTAAAGGATTTCTTAAATTCGACAACCGTGTGACCTTGGAGGTATATATTTAACATGACTCATTAATGGGCAGATCTTTTACCACTTAACTTCCTGGTTATAGGTAAGTATTGAATTTTGCCCAATTCAATTCAATCTTATAAACTCATATCCTTTATCAGCCCAATTAGGTGAAAGCCTATAAAAACTTATTTTATTTTGACTCCAAAATAATTTAAAATAAAATAAGCTTTAAAATAACTTTAAACAAAATTATTTTCCAACAAACACAAGAAAGTATCCAAATGAAATGCAAGGGGTAAGTAAAGACACAGTGGCGGATGTGACGAGGAGATGGCCAGGTGCGGGCTGGTATGTAACTGAGGTCAATATATTTTTTTGGAAAATAAAATGTTCTTTTGAAAAAAAAATTATATATTTGTGAGGGTGGGAACAGTGAAGGGGGTGAGTGGCTAGGGGTGGGGTCATGACCACCTTTTAAAAATAATCTTAAATTCTTTTATGTGATTTCTCATCATACTCCCCATTCTTTAATAAATCCCCTAAATCTGGTAAGTAGAGATGGGCAAAATGACCCTTGGTCCGGGCCCGGCATGTGAAAAAGCATGGTGGGTCATGACCCGGCGGGCCAAGGGTCATTCGAGCCTATATCACGTAGGGCTAAGGGTCGTGCCGGGTTGCAAAATTTACGACCCATGACCCCGTTGGGGTAAGATAAGATTTTGATACAGCGGGCTACACGTCCTGACCCGTTTAATGAATTTTTCAGAAAAAATAAAATAAAAAAATTTGGGCCGATCCGTAGGGCCAGCCCTCCAGGACGATCGGCGGGTTTGGAAGAGAAAATAAGCGGGCAAATTAAAAACATAAGCTATAAGCTCATTTTTATAAAATAGAAATCTTAAATTTTAAAACCATAAACCCTAAACTCTAAACACTAAACTTATTTAAATATGTAAACTTATACTTCATATAAATCTAAAATCTTTATATATCTTTTAAACTTTATAAAAATTATAAATTATAACTTTATATAAATTTATAAACATAATTTTTTTTTGTAATGTAAAGATTCTATAAACAAACTCAAACCCTTAAACCCTAAACCCTAAATTCTAAATTCTAAAATAATATATATAACTTTATATAATTTACAAAGTTTATATAACTTTCATACTATATATAAATTTATAACTTTTATATAAAATTTCTAAATTCAGTATAAACATAAATTTTATATAACTTAAAATTATAAG
>JAOWBN010013764.1:0-10885 GCA_028565015.1 Pinguicula moranensis
CTAGATAATGCTACTACCTTTTGCTTCTTGCTTCGCCATGTTACTAGATTACCTCCAACTAAGGTAAAGTAGCCCGAGGTAGATCGCCTGTCCGTTTGACTTCCTGCCTAATCAGTATCAGTTTATGTACATATGTTGAGACGACCATGATTTTGAAACAGAATTTCTCTCCCTGTGGTTCCATTTAAATATCTCATTACCCTCTGTGCTGCTTCCATATGCTCTACCTGTGGTCGTTGCATAAATTGACTAATTACTCTCACGGAGTATGCTATATCAGGTCAAGTATGAGAAAGTTAGATCAACTTTCCCACTAGGCACTGATATTGTTCTTGGTTAGCTGGGGTAGCATCAGTATTAAGACTCAATCAGTGGTTTGCCATCATCGGTGTATCAGCTGGTTTCCAGCCCATTAATCCAGTTTCAGTCAGGAGATTAAGTACATATTTTTATTTTAATATGTTTATTATATATTAGTTTATTTGTTTATGGAACTTAAAGTATATATATATTTATAGATTTATATTACAAATATAAGAAAATAATTTTTTCTTAAAAAAATGAAAGAAATAAATTTTTTCTTTACAAAATTCAAAAAAAACTCGGTTACGCCCGAGATTTCAGCCATAATTTAACCGTATCGAAACTGTCCGAAATCAGCCTGAACCAAAATCGATAACCGATCTGAAGATTTTTGGCAACCGCCAACCGGAGGAAATTGAACCGGACAAAATCGAATATTCAAGGTTAGGTTAAGGTTTGCATTTTTAAAAATTAGCAATCGGCAAAAAATCGGTGGTTCGGTAACCGACCATCGAACCGCCCATGTCTAACCTAATCCACTCTATAAATATTACGTATTAGACACATATTTCTTCATTTCCTCTTCTTTATTCTCATGCGTTGAGATTCCAGAACAAATACAGAATTCTCTCGAATTGCTGTCCAGTCATCTCCAAGAGAGAGAAATAAGCTCGTGGATTATATGGGGAACCTAGTAGCCTCCCGATTCATGATCATGACATAATCACTCGAAATATTACGGTTCTACACATTTCGGCATTAAAGGTACGAATTCGTTATCATATTCAATTATTTATTATATTCATTCTAAAGATCTATTCAGATCTACAGTGTTATTAGATCCAATTTTTGGTATCTAATTTTTTTTAAAGTAAATCCCGTAACTAATCTGATCTTCGATTTTTTCTTTTCCGATCTAAATCTCTGATTTGATTTTTGTAATTGATCATTGTCGTCCCACCGACCGTCGTCCTTCACGTCAGCGCGTGTACGTCACGCGCCACAGCAGATCGCCCTACGCATGTATGTCACGCATCGCAGTGATTGCGTAATGATTACCACCATTCATGATGGAGCGTGTACATCGTTCACCGCATAAGATCTGTGCGACGGACATATTTTTGTGCGCGTGTGTCGTACAACCGTACAGAACCGTTGGCCAACCACGGTACCTATTAGATTTGAAGGCGGGGTGGGGCATGTATATCACGCGTCGCCAACCGCCGCGCATTCGAGTGCAAAAATGCTCTGCCCGCCTCCCTCAGCCTTTGATCTATGGATCAGGCAAAAAATCTACCATTTTCAAGCTTTGGGATGGTGCATGTCCATCATACACCACCGAACCAAAGACAAAAATGTCCAAATTTGCCATGGTCTTACGCTATTCGTGCGAAATCGACCACATTTCTGGCGAGATTTAGAAAAACATGATGGATCCGAGGGAACGACGTCGGAAAACTTCCTTTTATAATCATTTGAGTAAATACAAAGCGACAAAATTGGGGAAATCAGGGAAGATTCAACTTCCCTTGGCAACAACAGGCGACAGGACGGAGAAAGCAGAACAGATTCAAGAGAAAAATTGAATGGATCGCGCGAATCATGCAATCATGCAGGTTACGGATGACGAAGTCGAATGACTTCATCTAGGGTTTCAACAATCTTGTTGTTGATATTTGATATTTGAGTAGTTTATTTAGTTGATTGTCTGATAGGATTAGTAGTTATCAGGTAGAGTTATGATTGAATAGTATGAGATTTATAGTTCTAGATTCAGTTAGAATTTGAGCTGTAGTACTATATGTATCCCAAGTTGTTATCATTAATAAAATACGAATTTTCTTATTATTTTCTACATGATATCGGGTTAGGTTAAGAAAAATAAAACCCTAATCTAGCAATCAACCTCTACCTTCTCTCCACAAACCCTAATTTCCTTCCCACAAAACCTGAGGAACGTCTAGTATTGATCTGGGAGCGCCAATGTGACTGAAGAGCGATGTTAGTGAGACTCCAGATCAGGGGAAGCCGAGAGTATCTTGAGTGCTGATTAGCTATGTGTCGGCCAGAGTTGTGATTAGTCGTGTGTAGGCGAGCGATGTTATTAGCCGTGTGTTGGCCAGAGATGTGATTAGCCATGTGTTGACTAGGGATATGATTATGCGATGGCTAGAGATGTTATTAGTCATGCGTTGACTAGAGAAGTGAAGAGTCATGCGTTGACTAGAGAAGTGAACAGTCATGTGTTGGCAAAAGAGTGGAAAGAGAAACTGGATAGGCCAGATCTGAAGAAGATATTGGGTGGCCCAATCTGCGGACACTGGACCAGATAAGAAGGATACTGGACGGGTCAGAGTGGAGGAAGGAACTAGATGAGCCGCCATTGACTGCTAAGAGGCCATCGACTATTGATTTGTATGTCAAGATTAGCTTAGTGAATCCTACCTTGTGGGGGGTGTTGGTATTTGATACGTGAGTAGTTTATTTAGTTGATTATCTGATAGGATTAGTAGTTATCAGATATAGTTATGACTGAATAGAGTTCTATAAAATTTATGATTCTAGATTCAGTTAGTATTTGAGTTATATGTACCATAAGGGGTTATTTTTAATAAAGTACAAGTTTTCTTATTATTTTCTACACTCGTCGAAAATCGTTTTTATTTAGTCTTTATATATATAATTTTTGTTTTAAGTGTTTGGGCCAGCCCAACAATGCAATTATTTTTTAATTGCATTGGGGCGGCCCAATATAATTTTTTTTTAAAGAAAAATACAATTAGGCCAATTTTATTTGTTAATTTTGGGCGGCCCAAACTGCCTTTAGGTGTTAAATAAATTAGGCTAGTATAACACTAATTGTAATTAATTTTTACTTGCTAAGTGCAATTAAATTTTAATTCTTATCATGCATGATTAAGAATTATTAATTTAAAGATAAGTTCTTTATTCCGAGCATGCTAATCCTATGTATTCCGTTAATTAGGATAAATGAATGCTTTATTGTTATGCTATAAATTTTTAGAATTTGTTTCTGAAAATAATTATTAACTATGTGATAATAATTTATTTTGATAATTATATTGCCATTAATTTTGAATATAAAAAACATTCGCATTAACTGTGCTCGCAGGGGGGCTGTTTAGAACTAGTTTTTAAGAGGGGCCATTGTGACTCCATCAGAAATCTGGGCCCTTTTCACGAAGAAGGGCAAGTGTCGTCTAGGAGGCTGATATGATGATTTGGGACCTAGAGTCTCTGCTAGCTACCTGAGTGCTTGCTGAATCGGTTAAAAAATTATATTTTGATTTATTTCAATTTTTTTGATAGATTCAGAATTTTCTTTTAACTATGTGTTAAAAGAAACTGAATTATTATACTAACAATTACATGTGATAATTCTTTTGGATGTAAATGCTCTTAAGTGAATACTGAATTGCTACACTTTAACGATACGTTTTCTCTTGTGGTGAGAATTGCCTCTATCCACCTACTTCTGACCCTGTTTGCTCATTTGGATCTTGAGTTATTCTGGACGTAAAGACTGTTTTTCTTAATGGAACACTTGGGGAATAGATCTACATGGATCAACCTGTTAGGTTCGTCTCAGTCGGTTAAGTTGACAAGGTATATCGTATTAAAAGATCCATATATGGACTTAAATAGTTTTACAAATTGTGGTACTTCAGATTTCATGAAGCCATTATTTCGTTGGCTTTACTTTACCATGATAGATGAAAACCACTTTGTCTATGCCCTAAAGACAAAGGAAGTAATAATGTTTATCTCCTTATATGTCGATGACATACTAATGACTAAAAATAACATGGAAATGATCAATGTCACTAAGCAATGACTATCCTCCATCTTCGAGATGAAGCATATGAGTGAAGTTAGGTATGTCCTAGGTTTGGAGATCTGCAAAAACCGTTCTAAGAGAATGCTGGGTTTGTCCCAATAAGCATACACAAATAAAATCTTAGAATGGTTCAGGATGCACTACTCCAAACCCGTTGACACCCCTGCTGATAAGGGTTTGACACTAAGCTTCAATCAATGCCCAAACATAAACAAGGAAAAGAAAGAAATGATCATTGTCCCCATGTTATGTACACGGCTGGACATCTGCTTTGCAGTAGAGTTGGTGAGCCATTACTAATGCAACCTGGGGCCTTCTCATTGGCAAGCAGTCAAGATAATCTTTCGTTCCCTTCGTGGAATGACCGATCTAGTCCTATGTTACCAAGGGGGAAACCTACAATTAAAAGGATTCACGGATACAGATTGGGGAGGTGATTTGAGTGAGTCTAAGTCAACCTCTAGATATACTTTCATCCTTAGTGGAGGAGCCATATCTTTGTGCAACAAAAAACAATACTACATCGCTTTGTCAACTATGGAAGTAGAATATATTGCATGCAGCATAACCGTGTAGGAGACATTCTAGCTTGGAAGTTTTTTTACAGTACCTCGATTTGACTCTGAGGCCTGATGATCCTGTAGAGTTGAATTATGAAAACACTGCAGCAATTTAAGGATCCGAAATTTCATAAAAAGACAAAGTACATTTGAAATTACTACCACTTTGTTCGAGATGATGTCAACAAAACGAATATCAATATCAAGTATATTCTCACCGACAAGATGATCGCTGATACAATTAACAAACTCATTTCTAGAAATGTGTGTAAAGCTCATATCATGAGCCTAAGATTACGTAAGGTTTGATCATATTTTGTAATGATAAAGATATGTTTTGTAACTTTTGATATGAAATGAAATTGGTGTTTTTCCTTTCATCGAGCATTCTTCGGTATATGCAATCAATTGATTAGGCACAAGAAATGTCACAAGGCTTTGTGATTGGTCCTATCATATGGATAATCGCCCTCATGCTTGTGTAGCATGGAGGCAGGGGAACTATGGTCCCCTCTGGAATTTAAAAAAATAAATAAATTTACATGTAATTTTTCCCCTAGATAATGTATTGATACTTGTTCTTGAACTAACACATGAAGTTGCTCAGCTCAGCGGTAATCCTGCCAACTTTCAAATTTCCCGTGCCAAGTTCGAATCTTGTCAACCTCAATTTAGTTATTTTTTACAACTATCAAGTCAAAAATTTGATAAACGTGGGAATTGATCCTAGGTCTACCACCTTCTCCGCAGGTAGATCAACCACTGCACCACATTGGATATATGTACAAATCAGCTAATATTATTGATATACAGGTAAGAAATAAATTTTAATAAATGTTATTTTATATTTTTGGATAATTTTTAATATTTTTAATATTTTTTAAATATATTTATTTCTTAAATTATAGTTAAAAAATTATATTTCATAAATTGAAAACCTTGACCCATAAAAAAATTTGAAAATCTTTGTACCTTAAACATTTATCAGTCAAATTAAAAAAAAAATCAGATGCTTACGGTATATTTCTATTGAACAATGTACTTTCAAAAATTCACATAAAATTTATTGAATTTTCTTATATTTTTTGCTCAAATCCGAAGCCAAAAAATTGGATTTTTTTACAGTTTAAATCGATCCGATCCAAAAAATTTGACCCCCCTCTGTTCAATTCCTGGCTCCGTCCATGCATGAAGAATGAGACTGATAAGTATTCTGGACAGTCGCTTCAGTAGGTATGAAATAGGATTCTAAGTGAATCGAATGCGAAATATCTAGATTTTCACATTAAATCTTTAAAGCCGAATGTAGAGGATAAAGACTAAGTGTATTTATCCAAGGCTACGATTCGCATGACATAAGTAAGTGACATGCCCAAGTGAGTGAAAGTTATGTCATGACACGAATATCATCCTGTGTATGTCTCAGAATGATCGTTGTGAAAATAACAAAAGAACCTCCTGATTGTCATTGTGTGATCATACGGACATACGTTTGTCCACATAGATGTTACTCTTTAACATAGAGTTATGGCTTAAAGTTGAGGCTTGATGATACTACTTTAGTATGTCATCCAAGGGCTAGAAACCATATAGTCTAACGGACTATGCTAGAAAAGCAATCTAGTCGATATGGATGGTTATTTGTGTCTAATGAACAATCTGTCTAATTTCACCATATTTGTCATGGCGGTTGCATTAAGTATGCAATCAAATATTGTATAGTTAAAGGGATATGTAGCTATCTGTGATGCAAAGAATATTTGGGGTATTGTTACCTTAAAAGTGTCATGTTAGTTAGATGATGACTTAATAGTGAAGTGATTTAGCGCAAGAAATTTATGAGCAAGAATCACAAGAAAGCAATTTTTGGACAAAAATACCCTCATAAGGAATTAATGCTGGTATAAGGTTTTGGGTTAGGGTTTTTAGGGTTTTAAAATTTAGGATTTAGGGTTTTAGGGTTTTAGGGTTTTAGGGTTTAGGGTTTTAGAATTTAGGGTTTAAAATTTAAAATTTAGGATTTAAAGTTTAAGATTTTAGTTAAATTTTAAAATTTGAAGTTTGGGGTTATTTTTGTCCAAAAAATGATTTCTTGTGATTCTTGCTCATAAATTTCTTGCGCTATATCACTCCTGGACTTAATATGACACTACTTGTTACTTTATGGTCGCACGACTCACTTCTCGTATGAAGCATCGAAAGATTTTGAAAAAAAATTGTATTTTGTCGTACAACTTGTGTAGTTGAGTGGGAGCAGTTGGACAACATGGTCCAAGGTTAAATTAATTAAATAATTATTTGTTAATTATTTAATTCATTATTAGTTAATTAATTATCATAAACCCTAATCTACTCTATAGATATGTCGTATTAGACGCCTATTTCTTCACTTCCTCTTCTTTATTCTCATGTGTTGAGATCCCAGAACAAATACAGAATTCTCTCGAATTGCTGTCCAATCATTTCCAAGGGAGAGAAATGAGTTCGTGGATTATACGAAAACTTTAGTAGCCTCCCAATTTGTGATCGTGATATAATCATTCGAAAGATTACGATTCTATAAAATTTTGCATTAAAGGTACAAATTTATTATAGTATTCAATTATTTATTAGATTCGATATCTATTTAGATCTACAGGTCAGGCCTCTATTAATATGGGCAAGGATTCTTCTAATATGAGAGTTTTTTTTTTTGGCTTATCAAAAAAAAAAATATATGAGAGTTTTTTTTTATCAGACATTGACCCCAGTATATGGACAAATAAAGGAACAAAAGACTTAGGGTGACGAGCAAGTCAGAAACTGCTCGTTTTGAAACAAAGAAAACACACAGGCCTGGGAAGAAAATAAAAACTTTGATGTCTTCAAAAGCTCAGTGGCTGAAGCAAAGAGAAATACAAGTGAAGCAGCTAGAGAGGAAGAAGCGCGAATAACTATGCGGGACAAGCGTCGAAAAGGAAAGAATATAGTGGTTACACCAGTTTTCAAAGTATTAGCTGATTACATGTCGACAAAAAATAAAAAACAAAGTATGGCGGAAGAAATCTGTGAAGAAGCTGAATCCACTTGGAATAAAGGAAAGCAACTGGGCTAGGGGTGGATAACGATAATAGCGGTAACAGAATGGCCTCATCCGTTACCGTTACTGCTAAGATAGCGGATAATGGTTTTGGTTCCGTTACCTTTAACGCTATCCGTTGTTCCATTACCGCTATTCCGCTACCTTAGCGGTAACGGTAGCAGAATTCCACTAATTCCGCCAATATAATTCGTCAATTCCTGTCAATAAGGTTTACATATTCCGTTAATAAAATATAATTCAAAACGAACAAAGATCATTCGGAGACAGTAATAGCAGTACCTGTCAATAAGGTTTACATGCCATCAACATTGTGATAAGTAATAACAATAAGCAATAGCATCAAAAGTTAATATTACTCAGCAACAACCAACAACAAATTATAGAACAAAAGTACAAAATATAAATAATATAGTTACGGCTTCCAACCAAATAACCAAGTCCAACAATACAACAATGTGACCAAGTCCAACCCAATAATACCAACCGTTAACCTAGCAAACGGCCATTAATTCTTGTGGGTTTTCATTCAACTTTGCGTATACCACAAAAATCAAGTAAAAGTTAGACATTAGAAGAAAGAATAGTAAAAACTTAACAATACAAAATAAAATATATAACAAAGAATTATTATCTCTATCAAATTGATAGAGGTAACTAGGGTTAGTGAAAACTGAACGCTAATTTTGGAATTTTGTATGAACACTAATTTTGTATGAACACTAATTTTGTATAAATCCAAAAATCCAAAAGGTTTCGTATGAACACTAATTTTGGAATTTTGTTTTTAATTCAAATTGAATCAATTGGTGGGTTAATTATATAATTGGATTGTAGAATTACATAATTCCATAGTTATTTGAGTTTGAACTTGACAAACTCGAAAACTCAAGAACCCTAGATTTAAGAATTTTTGGATTTTAGGTTGATTTGGTTTAATTAGGTCTCGAATTATGAAATTGGATGCTTGAATTGAGATTTGATGTGATCAATTGCAAGTTTGATCCATTAATTTGAAAAGTCCCAAATCAAAAATTTGGAATTTTTGAATTTGATCTAATTGAGTTTAATTAGTTATTAATTAATCAACTAAAGTTATGGGATAAGTTAATTAGTAGTTTTTTTGATAAGCCATTTTTTTTTATATATATGGTATAAAGTATGTATATAGTTAATACAAAGAGAAAGAAAACAAGAACCGAAAAGTTCAGGCCCAAGACTAGGTGCCTCTAGAGCAATAAGCCTATAGGGATGAAACTAGTGTTTGGTTCCTTGATCATGAACTGTATATCCTGTCCTTCCGTCATATCCTTTAGTATAGCTAAGGGTGATCAGGTACGTGGCTCCCCTAACGTCACAAATGCACCATCATCTCCGCATTCAGTTCATCGCCATCATCCGCTCTTCACCAGAATTGGATATCATGATTATCAACTTATCAATATCCTTTTTTGGGGATTACTGGTACGTAGCTTCTTCCAGATTGATGAGATATCCCTGTAATGTAAGGAGGATATAATTTATTGGCAACGATATAGTGGTGCACGTTCAAGGTAATCATCTAGCCTCTTTCACCTTCTATACTTATTGCATACATAATATCTTCACAACGGTCTGCTTTGTCCATTTTTAGATTCATATTTATGGTCCTCTCCAAACTTGTGGAAGCATCTTGTGTAGGCAGAGGCTGAATTGACTTTGTTTATGATGCAGTCTGATGTTTCATGTAGTATTTGTGACCTCTTGTGGATGCACCATGCATCTTTCAAATTGTTGAAGGATCCATTTCCGCACCGCGCCCTTTCCGCATCCGCATCCGCAATTTTGCGAAAATCTGTTTTTGCTTCCACATTCCGCTCCGCAAGTTTTATGCGGAATCTGCTTCCGCAAAAAAAAAATGTGGATTAGGATGTTCCGCAGATTTTTTTAAAGGAATTTTTTTTAGCAACAATATTGAATATTGCAACATGGGAAAAAATTCTGCAACATACAGGAATGAGAAAATACAAATATCTAACATTATGCAATATAAACAAAAAGAACCTAATAAATAACCATAGAAATACGTAGTAAGTTCAATAAAAATAACCAAAAATACACTCCAAAATCGACCAAAATAACAAAAAATACGCAGCAAGTTCAACAGACATACGCAACAAGTTTCGGAGAGTCTCAATATGTCAACTATCAAAGTCGAGTAATAGTAGAGCTAGAAAAGCGAAGATGACAGCTGTAACAAAAAATTCTGCAACATACAGAAATGAGAAAATACAAATATCTGACATTATGCAAGATAAACAAAAAGAACCTAATAAATAACCACAGAAATACGTAGTAAGTTCAATAAAAATAACCAAAAATACACACAAAATTTGACCAAAATAACAAAAAATACGCAGTAAGTTCAACAGACATACGCAACAAGTTCAACAGAGTTGGAGAGTCCCAATATATCAACTATCAAAGTCGAGTAATAGTAGAGCTAGAAGAGCGAAGATGACAGCTGAAACTTTTTGGATTTAGATGAAACTCTACATAAAAGTAATATCATCCTAATCTGGAAAATTTGATAGTATATTATAAATTAAAACCCATAATACATCACAAATAAAATCTTGGAAATTACTGTCCAATTTTGATCTATATTTTTTACTTCAAATAATCCTTACTCTATGAAAGTCCTGACGTTCTCTCAAATAGACACTATTCAATTGTCCTTTACTATAAAACTTTCACTAGAGATAGCATAATCGAAATGAAAGTCTTTATTTTTTCCATCAATCCGACTAGTCTTTAGCAGGAATATATTTACTATTGATTCACTGTCACGAGAAAGGGGAGATACTTCTGCTATGAAGAAGCCGGCAAATTCTCAACGAGAATCCTAATGTTTACACAGTGTTTATATATTGGTAAGAATGTGGGCTTATGAAGTGGTTTAGTTTTTTGTTTTAATATTTTAAAATTAAATGGTTTAGCATTTTTTTTAAAAATATTTTTATTGCGGAGCGAAATGCAGAAATCGCAGTTTTTTCGAGGCCGACTCCGCATTCCGCTCCGCGAAATTGCGGAAAGCCCAAAAAG
>JAOWBN010013775.1:0-10885 GCA_028565015.1 Pinguicula moranensis
CCCAATTGGTGGATTTCATTTTTCATGAGAAAATGAGACTTGATACTTAGAAATAAATAAGAGAACAGAATTTTGATATGTCATTACTGATGCCAACTTGGAGAAATTTTCCTTTGTTGGTTAAATTTTACCTATTTAATTGAACTTGTCTGGAATTGTTGATGATATTCTGTTTTTTTTTTTAAATTTCCTTTATAATGTATATGCTGTGTAGTGTTTGTTTAAGTGCTGTATGCTGAAGTGATTAATGATTCACCAAAATGCTAATTGCTAAGCTGTTGGTTGCTTTACTGGCAAGAATGGCAAGTAGGGGGATCTGTGGCTAATCATATCTAGTTGCCTGATTTGGTCTAGTGGCACTGAACTGAGATTCTCTTGGTGGTACCCAAATTAGAAGTTACCTATATGCTCTTTATTACTCCTCTGTGCTTCTTTCAATCTGAGAATCAGTGTTATGTCCATTTGACATATGATGCCAAAATTATATTGTTGTCATTTTTATTTTCTTCATTAACTGCATAACTGGATCAGCTGGTATTGGTTGGAATCAAATGGTAGGTAGCGTCATTGCTTGTTATGTAGTGGGCGTTTTGAGCTTCAAACTATCGTGAGAAATTACTAAATTTTCATTGATGCCTGGGTATTTGCAATAAAACATGTACTTCATATGTTATATTATAATGTCAAAATGTTGCAAGTAATCCATCGGTCTCATCTGCAATTTAGTACTATGGGGGTCATCCAAGGGTGGACCGAGTCAAAATCCAAGGGGGGGCAGGGGATGGCCCAGGGGACCTGGGCCAGACACCACCACCCACCACCCACGGTTGAATAAGAAAATTTAAGAAGTTCTGAATCGGGGTCTACGTAGGGCCCCTTAAAATAAATTCTTAAATGATAGGGGATTTATTGTTTAAGAAGAAAATAGCAAATAGGTACTATTATAAGTTTAGTTCTTACAAATCCTCAAATATTTAAATTAAAATTTGCCATCCTGTAAAAAAATCTAAATCCAGTCCGTGTTTCGAATCATGTTTGCAGACATTTCAAGAATTTAGAAAATCAATTGGAGACCAAGATCTACACTTCAATCAGAAGATGAGGCGACACCCCAGCTTGTTTTTCCGCTCAAAGCTCCACCATCCAAGTACCACGCCCGCCAACGCCCACATCCGCCTAGTTTACGCGGGCGGATGCTGGAAAAAATTGGGTTCCATCACGTTTAAGCGGGCGGGCGTGGAATTAGGGTTTTCAGGCTGGTGGATTCCGTGCCCGCCCGCAAAAGTTTTGGCAAAATCGTGTTTTCACAATTTCTTTCCAAAATTTTTCACTTTTGTCAAATTCTCTTCCGCGTTGCGCCCCGAAATCTCCTCTCCTCTTCAACTTTCTTCCCCTGTCGCCCTCCATCTACCGCCTTTTCGTTTGCCGCCCGGCGCCACCAACCCGCGAATGCCTTAGCCACTGTCTCGGCTGTGTCTGCTGTTCTAGCGTAAAAGAAGTTTGTTTCAAAGATTTGACTTGTTCTTTGATTTGTAGAAATTGTATTCTGAAGGCATCAAGCGATTGAATATAGCTCTGACTCTGAATTGGATGTTTGCTTCTTCTTTTTTCTCAATTTTTGAAGAAGTTTGGTTCTCTGTGTATCAGTGAGTAGTGCTGACTTTCTCACCGTAGTTGAGCTGTGATGGAAGCTGACAATGACTAGGGTTTTGAAAGTTGAACACTGCAATATTACACATCTTTTACTAATTTATCTGATTGATTAGTTTGAAATTTGAAGGGTTTTGTTTGTGCCTTTGTGGAGATGCTTTTAGCTGCTGGTGAACACGTGTACCTACTTGATGTTTCAAACTTCACTTAATCTTGAATGTGCATTTATGTTGTTTTGACTAGTTGCTGCTGAGGGGATCAAGGAATGCACGTGAAGCAGTTAAACATTTTGGACCTGCTCCTGGTGTTCCACACAGTCATACCAAGCCCTATGTGAGGGCCAATGGAAGGAAGTTTGAGCGTGCAAGAGGAAGAAGAAACAACAGACATTAAATGTTTGATGTCTTGAACAAATTTTTGCTCTTTTGACATTTTATTTCCTGTCTAATATGTCCGTTGCCCTTAGCATTTGTAGGCAGTAAATGGCATTTGCCTATCGCATCTAGAGTTTTAGGATAAATTACGTGGATTCCGCACCGCTTCCTCGCAGAATTTGCGGATTCCACATCCGTCCTCTCCGCAAAATTACACGAAACTCGCGGATTTCGCATCCAGCCGCGAAATTATGCGGAGCGGGCGGATGCGGAACAGAAATATCGGTTAAGCATCCTTCGCGGGCGGAACGCGGAACGGGCTATTCCAATTCCGCCCGTTCCGCTGCCAAGGGCTAATCCAAGCCCATCCAAAAAAAATTTACTACTAATTGTTGTGGCTGACCCCAACGACATCCCATATGGGGCAGACAGAACAGCTTAACCTGCCAGGTTCGTCTGCCCCCCAGTTTTGTTCGTAGCAAGAACCGTTCGGATTTTTGCGGTGGAGATAGTATTAAGTGCGCCACTTTGTCCATCACTTTTTGTATTGGTTATAAAAAAAAAAGAAAAAAAAAAGAAAAAATAAACGAGATAAAAGCTTAAAAAATGAGATAAAAGTTACATTACAACAAACCTAAAATTATACATAAATATTATCAAACATTACATAAACCTACAATTATTACAATAAGTTCTAATTAAACATTATACAAAACCCAAATATACACAATAAGTCCTAATCAACTCTAGATAAAAAAAATTTTTAATTTTTTTTACCATTTAGGTTGTATTTGTCGAGTTTGTAATATTGTATTAGTTATCTTTAATTAATTATTATTATATTTTAAAATATTTGCACAATTAATTTAATGCAACGTTGCTTTTATACATATTATATATCATTTTGGTTTTATAATGATAATATACAGAATTGATATATAATGATAATATATGTAGGTATTTAATAGAATAAAAGAAATAATAATTTAAAATAAAAAGGTGGGGTCAAATTTGTATTGGGCGGACATTGTTGAACATTGTTGGAGTTAGTCTAAACACTTGAAGCTATGGGGGCAAAACACTACTAATTGAGGTCAAGAACTTTGTTCAACCTATACCATATTGCACATGAAGAGACATCCTATATCTTCTGTGCAGTATAAAGTTAATAAGTTTGGAGCTACACGATACTCTTGGAGGTCACTGTTTTCTTATGAAGACTTCTCCAGAATAAAAGTCTTGCTACACAGAATCTAATCCAATTGTTAGAGAAGACATGTACTGCAAACAAGGCAAGGCTAAGGAGGTTGAGTTGAGGAGTTTGTTGAAAGGATGTAGAAGAAGCCATTAACTTCATTGCAAAGGCTTTTGTTCTCGTGTACAGAACATATATACATAATACATATTTAGTTTTCAAGTCAAAGATTGACAAATCTAGAGAAGACGCAAGACAAGTACAAAAAGGTCACTTTGCTGTTTTAGTGCACGTTTTCCCTTGAGATTGGGTCGAAATGGATTCTTGAGCCAAAGAGTCATGTGAGGTCTAGTCTCGAGTACTTGTCTACGTGGTAAGCTATCTACAATTGCGACAAACTTATGGTATCAATGCCTGTCCTGTATGAATACTCTATATCCAAAAATCTCTTCAAAAAGCGGGTTAATAACAATATACTTTTTTGTTTTTGATAAGTAATAATACCAATATACTATCTTGTGCTTTGCCTAACAAGCGCTTTACCCCCTCACCCCACCCCCGTGAAGTCAAAATAGACACTTTACCTCATTGTGCATTCATTGGTTCAACAAAAATGCCCTTAATTAAATAATGGATAAAATAAAATAAAAATAACACATAACAACATAAAGTAAACAATATAAATAAACTGAAACAAAATAATAATTTAAATAAAATACAATAAAAATTTAAAAATAATTTTAAAAAATAATTTTATTTCATTTCATCTTCTCTTCATTCAAGTTTACTTTATTTTATTCTGTTTTTTCATTATCAATTCTGTTTCATTTCTTTTTTTTATTATTGTATTTCTTATTTTACTTTACTTCATTTTATTTTATCTATTTCATTTATCATAACTTCACTTCTTTTATTTATTTATTTCTAATTCACTTTTTTTACATTACTTTTGTTTTATGTTGTAAGTTTTTTCATGTATTTAATATTAATTTATTCTCTATTATTTTAATTTCATTTCATCTTATATTTAATTAAGAATATTTTGGTCATAAATAGATTAATGTGTTACTTTTTGAAATTACAAGAGGGTCAAGTGCCTATTTTAAGAGCACATGGGTAAAGCGCTATTAGACAAAGCACGAGTGGAAATTGTTATTACCCCTCAAAAAGCTTTAAATTGCTCAAAACAACAATAGTTTACAAAAAAAATTGTGAAATAAAATCAAATCCATAACCGTACCAAAACCATATCAATTCACAAAAATTAGATTTTTTGTGAACAAAATCAAGTCAACTGCCCGAAAAGCATAAAATCACAAAAAAAACTCCAGCATTTTGTGTAATCCAAATCCCAAAGCTAAAATCACAACAAAACTAATCAAAATAAGAATGACTATAGTCAATCAAAGACAATTAGAAGTTGAAGAAGATTAGGGGTGAGCAATTTTTTTTGGTACCGTCGGTACTTGTACCGCTAATAGTGTACAGACGGTAGGTAATCGATACCGGCAGTGGTACCCAAATTCATTCCACTACCAATAGCGATAGCTAAATTGGTATTACCTTTGAAAATGGCAGTAATACCACTAATATCATATTTTTATTTATTTAAATAAAACATTGAATTATTATTTAAATATTAATTTTCTTACTAGAAGGTCGAAAAATTATAAATGTTTTAGCCTCAACTTCTTCATTTCAGAGCTAAAAAGCCAAGAAATGATCGGGGGGGTTTATAATTAAATGCATTATATTAAAAAGATTGCAGGATGTACAAAGACAACAAAAACACCTTGTTTCAGAAGAGTTATTCTCTCCCTGCCATATTAATAGCAGAAACAGGTCGCGAAGGCTACAAAGTTATAGAAGATTGAGGTCACAACATAACCTAGGATAGCGCATCCATTCTCCGATTGTTGTACCCCTGTGCTGAAGTTGATGTGCTGTGGGCCAATACCAAACGTTGCTCTTGATCCAGTCAATGGCCAGGATGGGAGGTGTTTCTGCATCAAAGCGAATAGAGTTTCTTTCGCACCAAATTGTCCACACTGTAGCGTGCCAAATGGCCTTCCAAGTCTCTGCTCCAGCCCCATGTGAGGCATACTCCATGTGAGCCTCCAAATGCCATTGTACTTGACTTTGTGCAGCATATGGAATCTCAACCCAAGCATAGATATTAGTCCACAGATCAACAGCCTGAATGCAGTCGAAAAACATGTGTTGTGCCATTTCCTCATGTCTACCACAACCTACACATAGTCGTGCAGAGTCTTGTAGAGTAATGTTTCTGGCAATGAGATTATCTGCCGTGGGAAGGCGATTCTGCTGAAGCCGCCAAACAAACAATTGCACTCATGTAGGTGGAAGCTTGCACCATGCATGTGCCAAATAGCCACGGTCATCAGAATGTAGCCTTGTTGATCTAACTAATGCTGCATATCCTGATTTAACTGTATAGCGTCCAGAAGGGTCACCATCCCAGTTCCAGATATCCAGACATTCCTGCACAAGATTACAAAGTGTTAAAATTTGTAGAAGATCATTCAAAGAGATTACCTCAGCCAGCCGAAGTCTCCTTCTGAAAGTCAGATTCCATTGTGCTGGGCTTTGGCTTGTATCAACGATATCCTTTAGCGAATGAAACTTCTGTGTACTTAGACGATATAAGCGATCAAAACATAAGGTAAAACAACTGCTGCCTTCCCAGCTGTAGTGCCAGAATAGTGTTTGATCGCCACTGCCACTTATCAGTTTAAATTTGCTCCTTAACCATGGTGCATTTGCCAGTTTCCAAATATCCTGCCACAAGTTCGTGACAAAGTCTGGTAACGTTATGAGCGTCCAGTCACTCCAGTGATCCAGGTTCCTGTAATATTTTGATATGATAATCCGTCACCAAAAACTTTGTGGTTCCATCCGCATTCTGCACAACCATTTAGCAAAAAGAGCAGAGTTCATTGTCCCAATGTCCTTGAAGCCCAAACCTCCGTCAGACTTGTTGCGGCAGAGTTCCTTCCAATTCACCCAATGAATGGGCTTGTCGCTGCCTGAACAATTCTTCCAAAGAAACATACTGAGAATTTTATCAATATCTTTTAGAATACTTTTAGGAGCTTTGTAGATTGAAAGATAGTACACAGGTTGAGCAGACAAGATTGATTTAAGTAATGTAGCCCTCCCAGGCATGGAAAGAAATTTGTTATCCCATCTTTCCACACTCTTCTTGATCTTATCTACCACAGGGTGCCTCATTCTTAGTCGTCTTGAATTGTCACCAATAGGTAGCCCGAGATACTTGAAGGATAATGTTTCAGTTTTACAGTTCAGCTGCACCGCAAATCTGTTCAGTTTTCTGTTCTCCAGATTAATACCACAAAGCCGACTTTTGTTGAAGTTGATCGCAAGCCCTGATGATAGTTCAAAAAACCATAAAATAGCCTTCATGGCGAAGACATTCTCAGCTGTTCCATTTGTGGAGATGAGGGTATCGTCTGCGTATTGAAGATGCGTCAACGAGACATCTCCTAGCCGAACTGCCGCTATCTTTTTCAGATCAACTGCACGGTTGAGCAGCAAAGCGAGCACTTCTACCACGATCAGAAACAGGAGCGGGGATAATGAATCACCTTGTCTGAGGCCCTTTTCCAACTTGAACTCGCCCGAGCAGGATCCGTTTACAAGTACTGCGGCATGAGCGGAAGAGATGCATTCGGAGATCCAATCTCGCCATATTTGGCAGAACCCAAACTTGTACATCATTTCCATCAAATAATCCCAATCCACACTGTCGAACGCCTTTGCGAAATCGACTTTCAACATTACATATGGCTTTTTCCTTTTTTTCATCGTATGAACAACCTCATTAGCAACCAAGACCCCATCCAGGATTTGTCTGCCACAGATAAACGCTGTCTGATTCGGGGAAATTATCTTATGAATTACCTTGCTCAACCTGTTCGCAAGAAGTTTGGAGAGTATTTTATACCCACATCCGACCAATGAAATAGGACGAAAGTGATCCAGTAGAACAGGACTCGAAATTTTAGGAATTAGAGTAATAAGTGTTGAGTTCATCCCCTTAAAGAGTCTGCTTGTACGGTAAAATTCCTTCAAGAAAAGAATAAAATCCAGTTTTACCGTATCCCAGTGATGCCGCAGAAAATGAAAGTTGAATCCGTCTGAGCCCGGGCTCTTAGAGGGGGAGCAACTCCATACAATGCTTCTAATTTCTTCTTCTCCAAATTCTGATATAGGAAACTGATTATCTTCTGGAGAAATAGTAGCAGTAACCAGAATATCTATAGAGGGGCGCTTCCATTGAGAGGAGGAGAAATGTGTCCTAAAATGTTGCCAGATTCCTGCTTTCACATCCTCGACAGATTCTGTCCATACTCCATTAAATACCAGACCGCGGATTGAGTTTCTCTTGTAATTATCCTTTAGTCTAGCATGAAAAAATTTGGTATTATTGTCACCTTCCTTAATCCAGCGGCTCCTCGATTTCTGCCTTAGCGTCATCTCTTTGTTATGGATGGATTGTTGAAGTTCAATCCATGTGTCAAGCCGGGATATCTTCAGTTCTTCCGACGTGGTTCCCTGTTCGATCAGTTCATCCAAGTGGGTAAGTCTCTGTTTCAAGGATGCGGTGGTATCATCGATAAGGCCAAAGACATTCTGATTCCATATTCGCAATTTCTGCCTTAGGAGTCTCAGTTTCTCAAATAGAACATATCCTTTGTATCCCTGAAATTCAAGCCTCGACCATTCGGTCCTTATGTAATCAGCAAAACCAGAAAACTTATCCCAACAATTAAGAGTTCTAAACACCTTAGGACCCCAATTAATGTGTTCGGTCATTAGGAGGATCGGGCGATGATCTGAAACTATTCTTTCCAAACCCTTTTGATATAATTCCGGCCACCTTTCCATCCAGGCTTCAGACAGCAAGAAGCGGTCCAGACGACTGCAGCATTCTCCACCCCTAGTGATGCAAGTGTAACGAGCTTTCTGCAGTGGCAGATCCACTAGCGAAGCATCAATTATAAAATTATTGAATTCCTCCATCTCCCTGTGTGACAGAATAGCTCTACTCCGTCTTTCATCAATACTGCGAATGGCATTGAAGTCGCCCGCGGTGCACCAATTTGCTCTAAGATCGCTCTTGATACAGTCAGTGATTCTCCTCCACAATCTTCTCTTTAACCGCAATGATCCTGGAGAATAAATATTTAGCATCCTTATGGGAGTGGCGTCCTGCTCCCAAATCCCATCAATACCTAAAATTCCAGTATCAAACCAAGAATTTATAATACGAAAAGCAGATTTTTGCCAAATGCAAAACAAACCGCCCGCAGCTCCAGTTGCTTCACTGAATTTCCAGTCAAAATCGTCATTAGGCCATATATGTAGACATAATCTTCTATTGACCAAACTTAATTTAGTTTCCTGTATCAGCACAAAATCCACATTATTGGCAGAAATTATGCTCCTAATGTCAGTTTTCTTTCGATACGTTCCCAGACCTCTCACGTTGTATGAGATAATTCTCATTCTTGTCTGCGTGTAGAAGTATCCCCTGAGCTGGGCTGTAATACATTAGCGGAAGACCTCCTGTCTCTATTATTGAGCTCATCCAGCCGTTGGCAAACATCCGCCCGAGATGTATTGATTCTAACACCCAGATCTAGCGCCAGGTCGAGCATAGACTCGGATTCGCTCTTGTGCTGTGTAACTTCATCTATAGGATCGTGAATAGACCTTTTTGAAGCCTGATGAGGTTGAAAGGAAGTGCCTACTTCGTTCCGTGAGGTTGAAATAGGCATCAGATTGTCCCTTTTGACCGTCTCTAAAGATTCAGGAGATAATAACACCAGAGGCATGATCGAGAAAGGATCCGATGACTGCGAGTCGTATAAATCTTTCCCTTCATCTGTATTTTGTGACTGAACATCTTGAGTAATCGGTAGAATCTCTGAAGTAGGCCTGTTGTTCAAAAGTCCAATAATGGGCCTGAGTCCGAGTTTCTCGTGTTGATTTTTTAGCAAGGCAGTAAACTTACCCATGTGGATTGGGCTTGGTGGACTGTCAAGAAAATTTGGATAACAAGGTGCAGGCTGATGACATCCAGAGAATCCAGTATCTACCTGCGGCTTATGTCCGTCTTTTTTCGATTTCAGGCGTACAGCTGGAAAGTCTCGATTCGGAAAGAGTTCTGAGGTCTTAAAATCAGTATGAGCTTGGCCCATCGGAGGCCACGTGATCTGTTTAGGTTCCTGTTCCAAGAGAATAGGCTGTGATCTGTCTGTAGCAGATTTTTCGGATGACAGTAAATCGTTCTCCTTACAACGTTCCTTTTCGATTTGTGTACCCTCCAATTACGTCACCTCCACGACCTCTTCCTCCGATAATGGTCTAATGTCACCGGCAATGGGGTTGTTTTCCGGTATATTCTTGTCTGAAGACCCATCTGCGACCTCACGGAGTTGTTCCCCTGATTTTTGGTCCTCTGTTACTGTATTGATAACTAGATTCCGCTGTAACGGTGGCCAAGCTGAATGATCTGAATTGAGTAGGGTCCTCGATTGAGCTTTCTGAGTCCAAACATTGTCAGTCAAATTTCGTTGTAGCGTCTCGTGCCCCGGAGGAGTTTCTTCGCTCACCTGCACGCAGAATTTTCCATCATCGGTTTCGATTTCAATAGTTTGTAGTATCCGCTCGCTGTAGGTAGTGAGAATCTGCACTCGTCCGTATTGCATCTCAGAGTGAGTTAGTGTACGCTCATCTACCGATTGAAGCTCTCCCAGAGATGCTGCAATTTCGGCAAAGAATTCGCGGTACCAACAATGTAACGGAGTGCCCCTGACCTGTAACCACGCGGATCTAGCTAATTTTCCATTTAGTAGCTTCCAAGGTCGTAGAGAATGAATGCATAACTTTTCTGCAGTCACAATGTCAATAAGGAGTTTCGCATGGTCGTCCGTAGAAGCTAATTTTATAAGTACTTCACCGCCTTCGATTCTAGTTGCAGTAGCTCCTGCATATCCAGCTTCGCGCAATATTTCCCCGAAGCTTGTTAAATCGATTACCGGTCCAGGGATGCCTATCAGGCACTTGTGTAGCCATTCCGCTTTCGCTGGATTCGGTTGGAATTTGATTACCTGATGTGGAGTAATAACAGGGGAGCTCGCCGTCCTGACAGGCTTGTGGGATGCTTCACTATCCAGAGCTTGTGTATTAACAACAGAAGAGTCCGATCGTACCTCACTGACTTGAATCTGATAGGACCCAACCCATATGTTGTTCAGTTTGTCGATCAGACTCGGATTTGCCGATTTCTTTGTAAACCTGACGAAGGCGAAACGTTGGCCCGCCGCAGTAAGCTTCTTTGGGGTGTGTATGTCACTAACTTGACCATAACCTGAGAACACTTGTCGCATCTCATCTTTACGCCATGAAGGTGGGAAGTTCATGAAGAAGTAAGAGATGGAGTGCGTTCTGATTTTGTGATGAACGGAGAAAGCTGTCGGAACGACGGTCTTGTAAAGTAGAAGAAGATTTTTGAGTTTTCGTATTTGTCTTTGAAGAAGTTGCAGGTACATATAGGCGTAGGAACGTGTGATTATGCTAATCACACGTTCCATAATTTTAGGGATTTGTGGGGAAGGGG
>JAOWBN010013786.1:0-10885 GCA_028565015.1 Pinguicula moranensis
CAATCACCTTGGTACTAAGGTTTTTATGAGAGTAGCCCACAATCAATTGTAAGTTGGCCCATATGCGCACTCGCACCTAGGGCTCATGCCCGTTTACTGTTGGGCTGAGTTCGGACCCGTGTCTGTTTACTGTTGGACCGAATCTACTAAATTTAACATCCCACACTGGATACACACGCATTCAAAATAACGTTTATTTACCTTTTGTTTGGCATGTTGCAATCTCTTTTTCAATTGACGCAGACTGACCGACTAAATGGTCCTGAAAATAATGTTGACAGACAAGAATAACGAAGATGTTGGATTTATCACACTTGTCTCACCGAATTAGACATGTCAATGTTCTGCAAACACTTGATTTTTTCATTGTTTTTTTAATGAAAATCAGTGCATAAATAGATGGATACATGGACTTTTTATTATTATAGGATAATCAATTCTCCGGAATATCTAACCCTTTTGCGATTCAGATTGTTCTATCACTTTAAAAACCAACGGTCAATGGCTTGTGTAGGATTTGTTAGTTTATTGGGAAGGGATTTGTTAATAAAATGTTTAGTAACAAAGGATCCAATCCAAAAATTAAGATAACAAGTTATCATTCTAACCACGAAATTTTTTGCCACATTATCCATATTCCATGGTCCTTAATTACATGAGAACATCCCGGCTGTACTATTCTTCTATTCATTAATAGATTTTATTTTTTTCTATTTTGTTATCAATGGAGATTATATATATCAAGATCTCTAATAATACTGGATTAAATCAATTATAAAAAGGCCAATGCTCAAATGATTTAGGTTTGTTTATGTTAGGAATTTGTCTAATATTAAATTCCTAATATTTGAATTGAATTAATATTTTTTTTAAGAATTCTAATAGTATTATAATTCATGCCTATAAATATGAGATCTCTTAACTATTAGGGTTGAGAAGAGAGACGGAAAAAGGAGAGAGACTGGGTGAGAAAAAATATAGAGATGTGAGACTTATGATGTGACTCTTTGTGTCTGCGGGACTTGAGAGATTTTCTCAGTATCTTCTAGTTATTCTTTGTGTCTCTGTTTTATCACGAAAATGTTGTTTATTAGTGGATTGATTCTCCTATTCTCTCATGAATGTAGGCTTTCAGGCTGAATCATGTAAATCTTGTGTTGTTGCTTTGTTTTGTTATTTCTAGGGGTGTTCAAATGGAATTCGAAAATTTTGAATTCCAAAATTTTTTGAATTCCGAATTCCGAATACGGATCGGATCAGTATTCATTTCCGAATTATATTTCGGATCGGAACGAAAATAGGAGTGGATTTCCAAATTTTCAAATTTCTGAAATTTTTCCGAATTTCCAAAATATTTTTTTGTAGTTTTTTGAAATATTTTTGAATTTCAATTTTTTTAAATTTTTTTTATTGTTCGGAAATTCCGATTTCCGAATTTTCGAACCGATTTCCAAAAAAATACGGATCAGATCGGAAATCAGATTCCATTTTCGAAATAATTTTGGATCGGAACGGAAATCGGTATTTCCGAATTTTGAAGGAACACCCCTAGTTATTTCCGCTTTCACAAAGTCTAGAATATTTTCCCCAAACAAGTGGTATCAAACCAAGGTTATGAGATATGCTCTGTGTTTCAAGATCTGCAATGAAATTGAGATCTTGATAATTTGAGATGAGATATTTAAAGAAAAAAAGGGAAGAGCTTTTTAGCAAATCTCCCGTATTGATCAATATCGCAGCTACTTTGACCTCGAATTTCAGAAGATTGACAACTCTGATCGTGATGATCTTGGTGTCGTTTGAAATCCCATTGAAAGATGAACAAAAGTCTTGAAGTTTCGTGGTCACTGTGTTCGGGAAGGGTCCCGATTTCATCAAATTCGATGAAAACACTGTTGTTGGCAAAATTTGCAAGCAGTCAACCTTTGACCAACGATTGGCGGAGTTCTACAGCTCCGATTGCACCGACTTTGGTGCTGTTGGAAAGTCCATGGAATGAAGAAGAGAATCCACAAGGTATGGTGATCGATTGTTTAGTGTATGAGGCAAATTGTGCACAAAATCGTGTGCGGATTTGGGGTTTAGTTGGACAGATTTTGTAGACTATTCAATTGGCTGAATTTTGAAGCAGTTTGTAGTAATTTGTGTGTTCGTATATATTTTGATGCCCCTGTTTACTTAGATTTGTAATTCCCCCAAACGCTGTTGTTCGAGAGAATTCAAGTCAATGGGTGATTGTTAGGAATTTGCCTGATATTAAATTCCTAATATTTGATTTGAATTAATATTCCTTGTAAGAATTCTAATAGTATTAGAATTCATGCCTATAAATATGAGATATCTTAACTATTAGGGTTGAGAAGAGTTGAGAAGAGAGAAAGAAAAAGAAAAGAGACTGGGTGAGAGAAAAATAGAGAGATGTGGCTCTCTGTGTCTGCGGGACTTGAGAGATTTTCTCAGTATCTTCTAATTATTCTCTGTATCTCTGTTATATCACGAGAATGTTGTTTCTTAGTGGATTGATTCTCTTCTCTCCCATGGATGTAAGCTTTCAGGCCAAACCATGTAAATCTTGTGTTGTTGCCTTATTTTCTTATTTCTGCTTTCACAAAGTCTGGATAATATTCCCTTAACAAGTGGTATCAGAGTCCTCAATCGTTGGTCAAAGTTGGCTGCTTTCAAATTTTGCGAATAACAGCATTTTCATCGAATTTGATGAAATCGGACCCTTCCCAAACCACACATGACCACGAAAATTCAAGGTTTTTGTTCATCTTTCAATGGGCTTTTAAACGACACCAAAATCATCGTGATTAGAGTCCTCAATCTTCTGAAATTCGAGTTCAAAATAGCAGCGACACTAGTCAACGCAGGAGATTTGCTCAAAAAATCTTCCTTTTTTTCTTTAACGAATCTTGTGCCCAAACATCACAAAAATCTAATCCCAAATCATTAAGATCTCAATTTCATTGTAGATCTTGAAAGACAACGCAGATCTCATAACTTCGCTCTGATACCACTTGTTAGGACCTTGGATACTACCTATTTCCACATTGGTATGATATTTTCGGCTTTGGGCCAAGAACTCAACGTTTTACTCTTGGCTTTTACCCCCAAAAATCCTCATACCAATTTGTAGTATCCAATTCTTTAAGCCCATGATCTTCCCCATTCCTAATTCGTGTGGGACATTGTCCGCATACCCAACAGTTTAATTATTATGGCTTGTCTTATATTTTTGATGTGTATTATTTCCAGCTTGTTTATTATTCTCGACTTGTTTTTTTTTTGTAATCAACGTTCATTTAAAAATATATAGTTGACCAGTTGGTCTTACATGAGGACTAGCTCCTCCACGGAGCAGCAAGTGCCCCTCTAACACCTGCAGCTATCTATTCGGATTCCTAACTCAAATGCAATTTACAAGTAATACATGAGCAAAGCAAATAATCAGGTAGTGCAGTTGAACGAAATCCTGCAGCAGAGCCAAGGGATCCTCAACCATTCGCCTATTGTCATACCTCTGTGTTGAATGTTGTTGGTAGGAAGCCAATACCAGATGTTTAGTTGAATCCATTCAATAGGGTGTATGAAGCGCGTCTCAGTGTCAAAACGGATTGCATTCCTCTTGATCCACAAGTACCGAATTGTTGCATGCCAAATTGACTTCCAGACTTTGGCTCCGACTTTAGCTCGTACGCGTTGCATTTGTTTCTTAAAGTGCATCTGTATCTCTGAAACAACTTTGTAATCTTGACCAAACCATTGATAAACTTCAGACCATATAACATGAGCATTAGGGCAGCTGATGAATATCGGGAATTCAGGCCAATCAAGAAATCTTTCTCCTTCCCCTTGACGATCACCTTGTGTTTTCTTCATCCTCTCGCAACCCCTTGTCATTTGCAGCCGTATGTGGGAATAATGAAAAGGTTGTCCATTGATAAAAGTTATGCAGAGTAACTTTATCGAACAATGAATAGAAAAGCCTCATCGAACTCAACAAAATATCTCTCACGTTAAAAAACCTTTGGTCGTCAAAGAAGGCAGTTACTGTAAAATCTTGCGCTTAACACGGCCAGCAATGGTTAATACCATTGGTTTTTCAGTTTCAAGGCTTCGCTGAGTGAACTCTATTTAATGGGAGAGAAGATCAACAGTAAATGCACGGCTGCCAAATTGCCAAATTCGATTAGGTCAAAACAATTGTCCAATCCCCTCCTTTTATATGTACACATTTGCTTTGCATTTTTTGGCTATAAAGGAAAACAAAAGGCATGTTTACAACTCTTTTAGTGATGTCAACAATCAAGACCGTTCGATTAATCTGCCATTGTGCGGCAACGACTTAATTTGATAAGAAGCAGCTTGCAATCCTTTGTTGCTCAGCAGAATGTGTTCACTGCCTCAGAACTCATTTTCATCAGAATGTTTCATTTCATCTTCTGGAATAATTTTCTTGATCATCCAAGGACTGAGATTTTTTCTGTAATTGCAACACCCCTCCCTCAAGAGGAGCATTCCAGAGGCTTATCTTGGACGAAAGGGAAGAGAAAGAATGTATGGAGAGACTCTTTTTGAAAACATCAGCTAATTGTAAATAAGTGGAAACATGTAGTGGCAGGATCACGCCTTCCTTGAAGTGATCATGAACGACATGGCAGTCTATTTCAATATGTTTGGTTCTCTCGTGGAACATAGGATTGGATGTGATTGCAATCGCAGCACGGCTATCACACCAAAGAGGCACTGTGACATTTGAACCTCTCGAATAGTTGCAAGCATGTATTCAGTAAGCATGTAAAGCAACATTTGAACCTCTCGAATAGTTGCAGCCATGGAGCTGTATTCAACTTCAGCTAAAGAGCTAGAAATAGTTACATGCTTCTTGGACTTCCAAGATATAAGACTATTTCCAAGGAAGATGCTTAAACTTGTGAGTGAGTGGTGACTAGTCCTGCAGTTTCCCCAGTCTGCATCATAGAAGGCACGTAATGTGATGGATGAATCAGTAGGGTAGAATAATCCAACGTGCCGTTGACTAGACATATATTTAAGGACATGTACAACTGCATTCCAGTGGAAGCCATGCAGAGAGTGAACAAACTGAATCAATTGTTGCACAATAAATGTTAGATTCGGCCTTGTGTAATTCAACTTTAGGAAGTGAAGTTGTGTTTTCAGTCTCAGAGCATACAAGCTGATCAGGGGATAAAGGTCAAACTGGATTGGCAAAGAGAGATGTTTTGAGATCACAGTATGTATTAGAGCAGTCTAGTGAGATAGCAGAGTGATCTGATGTGGATGAGGATGGAGGAAGTAGTGGTAATGAATCCGGACAGGTTAAGGAAAGGAAAGTTTGCTCATGGAAACTCACATCTCTAGACACAACAATTTTTTGTATGCTTGGCATGTATACCTTATAACCTTTTTGACCCGCATCATAACCAACGAAATATCCCTTGAGTGAACGAGGATCCAGTTTGTCTTTGCCAGGAGATTTGTCCATGGCATAGCACAAGCAACCGAAGACTTTGAGGGAAGAAAGGCATGGCAGCTTATTGTGGAGAATCTCATATGGTAATTTCCAATTCAATGTCTTGGTAGGCCAACGATTTAAATTCTATTAAAATTGGAACTTACCTAAGTAAGAAGTACATCCTAAATTAATTCCTAAAAAGTAGAAAATTACATAATTGCATAAAAAATCAAAATTGTCACTAACTAATTAACTAATTTAATTAAAAGACATAAGAATGAAAATGAAGATCCATCTTGGCATCATATAGCAGGGAACGTGACCTCCCACGCGTGCAACTTCTCATATGCTCGATCTGATCTCAATAACTCGCTGCCAACTTTTAATTTGAAAATAATATGTTTTGAAATTATTATCCCACAATTGGACCCTTAGAAACTGATATCCTTTTGTCATAATATGGATTGATAAGTCCTGTATCATTGGGTAAAATTTCAATTCGATCAGAATTTGTTGAGACCTCCGATCACCAATAAAATTGAGGTTGCGCAGTGCTGCAAATAGCAGATCGTGACTGAACAAGAGCAGTCTTTTACAAAATCCATATCTCACGATCTAACCGTTCAAATCGGATTTCCTTTGAGCACAAATACTCCCAAGGAGTCTTCTGACCCCAATTAAATTTTTAGACCGATCCGACCATGTTTGTACCTCTGATTGGAAGAAAATATAAAATTATATTTTGTTGTAATTCACATTGTAGGGTCCAATTACTTTGAACCATACAAGAATCCAAATTCGTCTCAGGCCCCCAATAATTACATCAACTTATCTCCTAGATATTGGTTAACACAAGTTCTCTTCAGAAGTCTTTGAGTGGCTTTCTTCTTATCAAAATACACATAGGCTTGGTACTCACCTCTTCTATAGGTGACGGGTCAAGTACTCGACAAATTTGTACTTTTGATCATTGTCTTTTGAACCACCAATTTTTGGTATTTGGTTTAATCACATATGAGGAAGATAATGGGCAAGTAATGATGAGATGTTAATAGATTGGTTATGCCGGCCGGAGAGAATAATGGACCAACAAGTTCTTGGAAAAGTATTCACAACGGGCTAAAACGCATAAGAGGCAATTGAAGCCCAAGACTAGAACATTGAATATATTTTGAGCAGAAATGAATAAGGCATGGAGGACTTCAGCCTAATGGTTGAGCGTGCGACCTTCGATTCTCAGGGCTTGCCTAGAGGTCGAGGGTTCGAGCTCCAGTGGGGGAGTATTCACTATCACTTCTGAGGGGATTAGTTGGCGGGCCCCTGGGCCCAAAGGATACCCCGATACTGTGGCTTGGGGCTCTGTTATCCTTATTACTTATAAAAAAAAAAGTAGTCCTGACCACGAGCCTCATATTGAATCACCTCTGACGTTGAAAGTACAGTTACAGAAGAGGCTATACAGGGACGATACATATTACCTCACATGCATACCTCCAAGAAGATATATACCTGAATATGAGCCAAGTAAATCAAAATATCCCATAGCTAATCTAGCTAAGGGAAGCATGAAGACAATGATGGTCCCAAAAATAGTTCATGAGGCTCAACGTAGTAGAGAATGGAAAAAAAGCGATAGAAGAAGAAATGTTGGCCCTAGAAAAGAATGGAACGTGGAAGTGTGTCAATTACCACAAGATAAGAAAGCAGTGAGATGCCGATGGATATTTACCGTGAAGTATAATGCAGATGGATCAGTGGAACGATACAAGGCTCGTCTAGTGGCTAAAGGATATACCCAAACATATGGGATTGACTACTCCGAGATATTCTCACCAGTAACCAAACTCGACACAATACGGGTAATATTCTCTATTGCAGCTAATCTGGATTGGCCCCTACATCAATTTGATGTTAAAAATGCATTTCTACACGGGAAACTGAAAGAAGAAGTTTATATGGCTATTCCCCTGGGGTTTCCTGAAATATTTCGTGAAGAAGAAGCTTGCAGATTAAAGAAAGTTTTATATGGTTTGAAACAGTCACCAAGGGCATGGTTCAGATGCTTCACATCCACCATGAAAAGTTTGGATATCGGTAGAGCAACTCAGACCATACATTGTTTCTTAAAAACAAAGGAGAACTTGTGACATGTTTGATTATATACGTGGATAATATAATAATCACAAGAAACGACACAAGAGAAATTGAAGAACTAAGAAAGAATGTATTTGCAGAGTTTGGAATGAAAGATCTGGGAGAGTTGAACTACTTTCTTGGAATTGAGGTATCGAGATCACAACATGGCATATTTATTTCCCAAAGGAAATACATACTAGATATTCTTGTAGAAACAGACTTAGTCGACTGTAATCCTGTTGATACACCAGCAGCTGTGAATCTCAAACTTCATATTAGAGAAGGAACACCTCTGGCAGATAAAGAACAATATCATCACTTGGCGGGAAAGTTAATCTATTTAGCCCATACAAGACCTAATATCGCATACGTTGTAGGGGTTGTCAGTCAGTTTATGCATCAACCTCAGACAGATCATATGGAAGCAGCTCTGAGGATTGTTCGTTACTTGAAGGGATCACCGTGGAAAGGAATAATGTTCAGAAAGCATAGCCATCTACAAATCCAGGGATACACAGATGCTGACTGGGCAGGGAATCCTATAGATAGAAAGTCAACTGTCGGATATTTCATGCTGATTGGAGGAAATTTAGTCACATGGAGAAGTAAGAAATAAAATGTCGTAGCTCTTTCTAGTGCAGAAGCTGAATTTTGAGGAGTAGCAAGAGGACTAGCAAAGATTCTATGGCTGAGAAAGTTAATAGCAGAGATAAGTTACCCAACACAAGAAGCTTGCGAACTCAGATGTAACCACAAAGCAGCAATCAGCATATTAGAAAATCCAGTACAACATGACCGAACAAAACATGTGGAAGTTGATAGGCATTTTCATCAAGGAAAAGCTCGAAGACGGGACTATTAGCTTACCACATATCAGAACAGAAGACCAACTAGCAGATATTTTAACAAATGCAGTCTCAAGTCATGTGTTTGAAAGTGTTTATGCAAGTTAGGAGTTGAGAATTATTCAAGTCAACTTGTGGGGGAGTGTTAGATTATAGGATAAATAAGGAAGGTTTGACTCAAACATGTAAAAGGAAAGGATCCCTTAGATTGATCATTTCCTTACGAGCCAAACTCTTCCTTATTTATCATCCTTTGTACTCCTATAAACATGTAACAAACACACGAGAGATATACAAGAAAATCATTCAATCCTCTATCTGTTTGACACAAACACCTCTACTAAGAGGAAACAAGACATTATCTGATTTCCAATGAGTTCTTCCTGGAGCTTATTATAAAGAATTAGTTGTTTCATACTATCCCAAGCAAGCAGGCACGGCAAGCCTCACCACTGCAAATTTGATGAAAAATGGCTTAGCATAAGCCACATTCAATTTGCTGTAGATTCCTTGAGGTATGCAATGAGGTCAGCACGCTCTTGAGGCTTCTTCAGTCCTGGGAACACCATCTTTGTTCCAGGTATATACTGTACATAAAGGAACAGGTTACAACCAATAAATCTTGCTGCACATTTTGATAGTCAAAATAAATGAAGCAACTGCTACGGCCGTAATGGTCGCAAGAATTTCTCTCATGTGTGACCATTAGGTTATGCATTCGCGATATTGCACGACATTTGTTCATCATAAGCCAACATCGAGCAGTAGTTGCCCATCTGATATGATCATTTTGAGTACCAACTACCAACCATACCTTCTTGGGATTCAACAGATAATCGTAGAGTGTTTTTTCTTCCCAGATTACCGCCATATTCTTGTTAGCAGCAGAGTATGAATAACCAGGAGTTGTTCCAGATTGCCTTCCGAAAAGATCATTCAGATTGGGACCTAAGAATTCAAGCATTTTCATCAGATTGTGAATAAGAAAGGACAAATTATTTCTATCAGATCAGATATACACCACACCTTGTTTATGCGCAGCTCCTTTGTCTACGGTATGACATTGCGCGCACTTGGTCTTGAATATTTTATCTCCTGCAACTTTGTTTCCAGGTGGTGCTTCGGCAAACAACGCCATGTATTTTCTCCCTAAGACGCTTCAGAATTTAGTTTCTTTCACTTTATATATACAAACTACGAAGGGCGAATGCTGAATGAGAAGAAGGCGATGATGCCGTAATGAATGGCAACGAAGAGAAATTGGAACGTGTTGCGCCTAAAAACCTCGTACAGTTGGTTCGTTTTGCGCGCCGATGCTATATTTGTACTATTGGTAGAGTTGGATTCTTTCAGTTTTGTTGCCTCTATTAACTCCATACCTTTGAAGCAGCGGAGGTCTCCATCTTTTCCCATTGCGACATAATATCAAACATTAGCAGTGAAACAACACATGAAAAAGAATGCAGATCGATTGAATTGTGATGAGAATTGCGAGTAACTCCTACAGACCACAACATCTCTTCAGGTTGGACGGCGTTGTACATTCTTTACTCTATCCTAAAATCCTAAATCCCAATATTTTAGAAATTCTTCTGTTTACCAGAGCTTATCGGAGAATTTCATCTTTATTTGATTCCTCAGTAGGGCCATCTTCTTATTCTTCGTGTCTGCTTCAAGAAAAGCCATTTCTGATTAATTCGTGTTCTGGGACTTCTTTATTTTCCTGTTTCGAATTGTACTATATTCAAAGATTGAAACTTTTGGATAATTCTCACTCTGGGTCCGCCGAAAAGGGTTTTCCCGATTATTGTGTACCTTACAAGAATCGTTTTGCTATTGCTTCATCAAATTGGTTGGCTTCTGGATACAAATTTGGACCATGTTTGTGCAACCATAACAGATCACAGTGTTTGCTTCCGTCTAGTCATCGTTCAAGTATCTCTTATTGTAGACATTTGTTCTCAAGGACATTGGGCTCATTGACTTCATTGAAGTTATATCCCTATCTTGGATGTTTAGACTTGAGGTACCTTCATTATGGGATCACTCGAAGATGTTTTACTGTTTCATCCTCTATTGGAACCTTTGGTTCTGGTGCGGGCAGAGAGGTTCAGGATGTGGCCATTATGACTTCTGATAGACAAGAACTGGATAAGAGGAAGGGCTTACATAGGAATGTTGTGTTAGAAATCGTTTCAGTCCTTAGGAATAATGGAAATGATTTGGAGTCTAGGGTAACTAAGATGGCTCCAAGTTTGTCTTTGTATACTATTACTGAGATTTTTGAGCTTTTGAACGCTCAACAGATATCTGGATTCAGGTTCTTTGAGTGGATACAGAGTAATAACCCTAAAGTGCGCAAGAATGCACGGGTTTGTAGTTTCATTATAGATAACTTTGGGAGATTAGATGATCACGAGAACAT
>JAOWBN010013797.1:0-22585 GCA_028565015.1 Pinguicula moranensis
CCAAGCCAGGTAAGGATCCTGCTTGAGGAGGAGAGGCTTGTACCAAAGGAGGAGAAGTACAACATTCTGTGCAAATCGCAGGAGTGATCTCATTCTCAATGACTAGTTCTTAAGAATGGCATAGTAGGTTACCTAAAAACTACTCCAACGTCTGCCAGTGTGCTTTAGTGTTATCACAGTGTTGAGCACCTCATGGAATGCAACACTTATGGTTTGACCACTCCTCTGAAAATCTATTTGAAGGGTCATATTCTTCTGATGGTGTGCTAGTGTCCGAAGGAAAATGGCAGTCTTTTCTTGAACAGAAACATATTGATCATCCTTGAGGCCACTTTCGTCCCTTAATATCCGACATAGTTTTGTAAAGGCTAGGTTGTGCATCCCGGAATTGTGGAAACAATCTCGGTTATTCCCATTTGTTAGACTTTCCAAAAATGTCAGCTGCTTAGATATCTTATCTGAAATCAAGTATTTAAGTATTCCATTGCGCTTACATTTTAGTTGTACCCTCTCCTATTGTTCTTGCAGCAACAATCCAAAAAGTACCAACAGAACAATCCCCACAAGATTAAAGAATGCAATAAATTGTCTACGGTCCATGACACGAATGCTTAAAATCCAAAGCATAAATAAACCCTCAGTCAATAAATGCATAAATATTGAAAAGCAACAAAAATAAGGAATCGTGAAACTACTGAATCTGAAGAAAAAAATATATATATATATATATTTGTTCAGCATAAACAAAGTGCATGTAACAAGATATCTACACGGTTGTGCATAAATGTACACAACAGATATAAAACCCTAAAACAAATTATAACATGGGAATTAGCCTAGATCTACACAAGGGATACCTCAGCAAGTAAAGTCGTCGTGTGATTAGTAGGTTACCTAACGCCATGCTTTATCTTCCAAAATATAGCTAAGTCAGTCGAATTCTTTGCTTGAATCTGGAAGAAAAAACGACGAAGGAGTATAAGTTGACAAATAATGACCTAGGATAGGAATGTGGAAGAAAAACCCACCAGAGGGTGAAGGGTCAAGAGATTGGAGGGAGAAGAAGATACCTGGGTGAAGCAGCAGGAGATCTCGAATGAAGAATGAAGCGTCATAGTTTGTTATTTATATGTGGCAATGGTTGTAATTTGGAAGATCTAGCAAGGGCAAACATTATGCCCTCTTGGCAGGATTGCGCGACGTAGTTTCAATCCATAAACTTTTGTCTGTATTGAAAATTGGTAGACATTCCGCTACAGTACTGGGTCACGGGATTATAATCCAATGACCCGAGAAAAAAAAGGTTACTTAGCACTAATTTGTCATGGTACCAAAGTGGCCCTAAATCTAGAGAAGTATGTATGATAGCAATACACTCTAAATCTACAAACCTCATCTCATGCCTATGATCTATCTGTTCGCTAAGGATTAGAATAGGGTTCCATACTTAATAACCATCAAAATGATCCAAAACCAACGGTGACCAGTTTGAACAATTACTAAGCTATCAAGGGTCGGGTTATGATCAACCATTTACCTAATTATTTGTATTACGTGGAATTACTTATAAGGATTACCTAACAGTTGAAGGCAAATGGATATAAAACCAATAAGTAAGAAAAAAACCTCAAAACATAATAAATCAAAGTAACCATCAACACATCATATGAGCTCCATCAAGTAGAATCTCACGCAAAGGATTTAGCTACACATATTGAAGAACAAGTCTGTAAATACTTCAAATACCAAACACATGAGATAAATGAATCAAAATAAGAGTACCTCTCCTTTAAAAGTGTTAAAATACAAATAAGAAGTGAAGAGGTTGATCATCCCCAACTTCAATTCCTTGCTTGGATTCTTCACTCTTAAGTGGATTCTTGATGCAGGGGCATCCAAGACAACCAAGTGGAACATGGTTAATGAAGTAAGGAAGCGAATCTCGAAAGGAATGACCATGGGTCGTACTAGCGCACTACCATGGCCGATGAAGCAACATTTAAGTAGTTTGTGCCAAATTTCTATTTTGTCGTGACATTTTGATTTTGGTTGAGTCTAACCAACGTGTAAGGTTATTGTGAGTACGAGGTACCAAATTTGGGCCCAAATGACTCAAATACATGGACAATGGTGTGTACCAACCGTAGTATCCTTGATTATGAGGGGCTAGTTTGTGGTAGATGTTAGTGTGTCTCGACCAAAGTCCCGATCCATGGACATGTCATTGGCGGACACGGGATCCTACACTCTAGGACACGTCGTGGTACCATTGGTCCCATTTTTGATCGAGACAATTTCATTTCCTAACGAGATGGCACAAGCCACTCTTTTCGGATCATGGAAAATGTCCAAGAACCGTTCAGCTGCGTTCAATAATTGGGGGTCAAGCATTGAGGGCCTTAGGTTATAAATGCCTTGACCATCCCTTCATCTTTTAACTCACCTGGCGAGAATACTTTAATAATATCCAAAGTTTTAGCCCTTTGAGTTCATTCCTGAAATTTTGTGCGAGACAACCTATCGGGTGTCATTCTACCATTCGTGAGCATGATTGAATGTATTGCCCCTAGTATTATCACAATACAAGCACCGACATTAGTTGGTATCAGAGCCTTGATACCACATATTCTTGTAGAATGATCAAATGACGAGGAATTATGGATGAGAGTTCCCATTGTGGAGAGCCCATTGTGGAGAGCCCGACCACAAGGCCAACACATGCAAATTGCCTCAAAAGCTTCGAAGCAACCACTTGACGATTGAGGATCATCCGAGTGACCATAGCCAAGACAATTCGGTGTTTAAAGGAAAGGATGACGTCTTGCAAGGTGATGGTCGTGAAAATTTGGTAGTGAGGAAGGGCCTCTTGAGTCCCAAAGATACAGCAAATGAAGATTGGTTACGGACCAACATTTTTAGCACCACTTGCACCATTGGTAGAAAGGTTTGCTAGATGATCATAGATAGTGGAAGTTGCGAAAATGTGGTGGCCGAGAAAGCTGACCTCATGATAGGTCTCAAGATCGAGCATCATCCCACACCGTACACATGTCTTGGTTCAACAAGGACAATGAAGTCACGTTAAACAAGCATTGCCTTGTCTCCTTCTCAATCAGTAAAAGGTACTATGACACGTTGTGGTGTGATGTGGTGGCTATGGATGCTTGTCACCTACTTTTGGATAGACCTTGGCAATACAATCGGAGAGTGACCAATGACGGCCACAAGAACACTTACTCCCTGATCCTAAAAGGGAAGAAAGAGGTCTTAGCCCAGCGAAGAGACGAGCCAACGCCACCAACAGTGAAGAAGTGCATTAGCCTATTGTCCATGAACCGATTCCTTGAAGAAGTCAATGAGGAAAAGATAGTGTTTGCCCTATTTCCTAGGGGCGATAAACCGGCCAAGGAAAGTGTTATTCTTCCTCTTGAATTACAAGAGCTATTGCATGATTTTAGGGACTTAATGCCCTAAGAACTACCCACGGGATTGCCTCCACTTCGAGCCATCCAATGCCAAATTGATCTAGTTTTGGGATCAAGTCTCCCCAATCGACCAACATACCAAATGAATCCAAGGAGGCTGAAGAATTGAGAAGACAAGTAGATGATCTACTTGCACAAGACTACATCAGCGCGAGTAGGAGTCAATGTGTAGTACTAGCCTTATTAGTGCCAAAGAAGGATGACACTTGGCGCATGTGTATTGGTAGTCGAGCCATCAACTGCATCACAATCAAGTATAGGTATCCCATACCTCATCTTGATGATATGATGGATCAACTAGCTAGATCCAAAGTCTTCTCCAAGATCGATCTAAAGAGCGGCTACCATCAAATTCGAATCAAGACCGAAAATGAATGGAAGACGGCCTTCAAAACTACTCATGGATTGTTTGAGTGGTTAGTCATGCCATTCGGCATTTCCAACGCCCAAGCACATTGATGAGGTTTGTGCATCAAGTATTTAGGTCATTCATGGGAAACTTTGTGGTGTTCTACTTCGACGACATCCTGATCCACAACCCTAATATGGAGGTGCACCGAGAACACCTTGAGGTAGTTTTTGAAGCATTGCGAGTCGAGGCCTTCTCGTGAACAAAATGAAGTGCGCCTTTGCCACCACCCCAATAACCTTCCTAGGATTAGTGATGTCAACTGTATGGGTGCACACCGACCCATCAAAGGTGGACTCCATCTACACATAGAACACTAATCATAAACCATGCTTTGCAAATATTAGATCCTACCTAAATGAGTGTAAATCACACAAAATCATCATGAAAGCGTCTAAGCATAAAATGCACTATTTGATTCACATCACTCGTGCTCAAGGGGATTGATTTCGATTTCTTTGTTTAGTGTGATGAACTCAATATTTGTCATTCGTAGAATTGACTCTTGCCTTAAGCATGAACTAAGACTTTTTGTCTAGTGGCGCAATGTAGCCCTTGATGAAATCGGGAGAACGTAGAATGTTTATCTTGTTTTAACGTTAATCTTGTGTTGGGTTTTTCTTTATTCCATCCTCATTTATGTATGTTTTTCCAGTATAGGTAGATGCACCAAGAGTAGTGGGAGGCCGAGAGGCACAAGATACGCTAGGCATAGAAAACCCACATCGATTGCTATAGCATGAGAATGCCTATAAAATCGAATGCCTATAGAATCGATGCTACTATGTGAGGATTACCTGTGAGCAAAGTCTTTGATTTTCTTAATGTGACATTTGAGAGGTTCTCATTTGTGAACCAAAAAGGGCATTCAGTCTCGAGAGAGGTTTATGCCTAGAAAAGGAGAATCCGGTAGGAACAACACTAGGAACGAAGCATGATAGGCTAACTATGAACCCTTCCGAGGGCATCAAGGGATGAAAGTGCAATCCCTGGATGTTTCCATTCACTGCATCTGTGTTAAACTTACCTTGTTACATTTTAATTGTCTCTGTTTATGCGTAGTTCTTAGATTAACCAGTAGATCAAAAACAACCTCTTTGTCATTGGTTCAAACTGTTTGAAACTTGTTAATGTTAGTGTTTGTTAACCACAATCCTCGAGGCTTGACATACTTCTCTTCACTACATTACTTGTGCGACTTGTAGACTTGTAAGTAGTGAATGCTACAAGGGTTTGCGCATAACCCCTGCAATTTTGAGGGGTTCCAAGTAGCTGATCTTTAACTTCCCCTTGTCTCATATTTGCTTTCATTTAGACTAATGGCAGACATTTGGCCAGTCTTTTCCTCAGAGGGAGAGATTTGTCTGAGCTGCTTTAGAGGCAACAAATGCAGCATGTACTAACAAGCATTTGCTTCAAGCATTGAAGAAACTCATTCTCTTTAGCCTTCTTCATCCATCCATTTTGCCAAAGATTTCTTCCTCTCCTGAGACTCCTTCTCTGCCTTTCTCTCCTGCATCTTTGGACTCTAGCCTTCCCATTTCTCCCGATTCTACCATGGAAATTGGGGAATTAGTGGTTCTAAAATCCTTATGGACAAGGGAATTCCAATGCCTATCTGGACACTTGAACAGGCTAAATGGTGACGTCCACATTCATCATACCATAACTAGGTTGGCCCTGGGAAACTGTGATGATAGCCAGGTTGATCTTCGATGGAAGGTGCACCACCTCCATGGAATGGTCAAGAAGATTATTAAGAACATCACCCATCCTCCGTTCCCTACTATCACTCGCTCCCATCTCATGATGGAGTGCAAGGAGTTACTCGAGTGATTTGTGTCTTTAGGCACTTTTCGTCATCTGGCATGGTTGAACCAAGCCGATCCCTTAGAGAGAGGGTAGGATGAGTTCTATTACCTTACGCGCATGCTTAGCCGTTGTATTCAATGAGATTAAGAAAGGGGCAAATCACCTACGGCCTCAATGGTTTTGTTGAGTGCTACGTACTCTTGTAGATATAAGCAGTGTCGTAGGTAGAGGGTTGGTTAGGTTTTTTGCTTAAAATATTCCCCGCCAGCCTCTGTTGTATGTACTTTTTCATGTTTTCTTGCAACTGATTTCCTGTTTTGTATGATTGTAAGTTAAACTAAAAGAAACATCGTAATAATATATCGGGTCGGCCTCGACATTCCTATTAACATTTGAAACCTTTGGGATTCCTATCAAGGGATGCCATTATTAATGAAGCATCCGTCATGCAATCCATGAGACGCTTCAAATGAGGTATCTCCATTCTTTTTGGGAATGCGAAGCATCCATCATGGTTTCCCATGAGACACATCAAATGAGGCATGATTGTTCTTCTTACGAGGCTTCAGAAGTAGCCTTCTTTAGCCCGTGAGATAAGTCAAAATTGGGTATATATGCTTCTTTGGGAGGGGTATGCAAGCCACTCGAGAGTCTTTTCCTCTTTTCTTTCCCCATGATATTGAATGGGGTACCTACAAGGAGTATGATGGCTCCTCGTGTAAGGACTTCTCTTTTTGTTTCTTCCCCACAAATGTTGAATAGGGTGCCTCCACAAGAAGTATCATTGTTTCTCGTGCGAGGATCTTTTTATTCCCTCCCTCATGAGTATGATTTCCATCGTGTAAGGACATCTTTGTTTTTCTACACCAGGATTATTGCATAGGGGTGCCTCCACGAGAAGTGTCAAGGCTGCTCATGCGGGGATCTTTTCATTTTCCTCTCCCAGGAGGAGTATTATGGCTCTTCATATAAGGACTTCTCTCCTTTTTTTCCTTTTTTTTATCCCCATGAGTATTGAATCGGGTGCCCCCTCAGGAGTACGACGACTCGCTGCAAGAGGATATTGTTTTTCTTTTATCCACGAGGAGTATGATGGCTCCTCGTGTAAGAACTTCTTTATAGCTCCTTTTTTTTCTTCCTGTCCTATGAGTGTTGAATGGGGTGCCTCTACGAGGAGTATGATGACTCGTCACAAGAGGATCTATTCTTCTTTTTCTCACGAGGAGTATGATGATTCCCCGTGTAAGGACTATTTTTTCCTTCTCCACTAGTGTTTAATAGGGTACCTCTCCGAGGAGTATGACAACTTGTCGCGAGAAGATCTTTTCTTCTATTTCGTACGAGGTGTATGATGGCTCCTCGTGTAAGGTATTCTTTCTTTCTCTTTTTTTTCTTCCTTCCCCACGACTGTTGAATGGGGTGCCACTCCATGGAGTATGGCGACTCCCCTAGGGGATATTTTTATTTCTTTCTTTCCATTTTTGTTCTTTCAGAGATGGCCCAGTAACAGTATTTCAAAAAAGTAAAACTAAATTTATTCAAAGTAATCCTCATAAACAAAAAGGATACGTAAAAGGTAAAAAGGGCACAGGATGGCTGACCCTCTCGGGATTGGCCCTAAGTGGAGGTATTTTATTAGTTTGGTGAAGCTCAGCATTGTCGGAGGTCTCCCCTTTGAGAGTCTCCAGAAGGTAGATTCCATTTACTCAAGCTTCCAGCATGAGGTACGGTCCTTCCCACTTGATCATACGTCTTCTTAAAGATCAGGCACTCTGGTGGAATACCAGATATTCCTTCCGGTAGCCTGCAGTTTTGCCATCTCCATTCTTGAGTTCTTTTTAACCTTCTACTCTCTTGCCTCCAGTTCCTTTTGTGTTGTCTCCTGGTGCAAACGTGTAATGCAGTGGACTAGACATTGGAAAACGTGGCTAAGTGGGAACATTGCGAGAATAACTAGCTTGGAACTTATGTTTTGATATTTATCATATGTTCCTCTACCAATAGTGAAGGCATTAAGTGCTTTGGTTTTGGCGCCATTGGCCATTGTCAGACCGATTGTGCCAACAAACTTCCTCGCAAAGGCCTTCTTCTCAATGAAGCAAATTATAACTATAACACCACGCATACTTATGATGATGAACCCGAGCCTACTCATGTTGAAACTGAGGAATGTATTTTTGGTGGTGTTGATCACACCTTGGTTACCCATCAGGATTGCTTCGCACCCACGACCACTAGAGCTGATTAGTTACGTCATCATATTTTCAGTCTACTTGCACTATTGTTTGAAAGATTTGCATGTTTGTTATTGATTCCAAAAGCTATGAAAATGTTGTGGCGGAAGAGTTCGTTTGCATATTAGGATGTCTACTAAATCACACCCCAAATCATACAAGTTGGAATGGTTGAAATGGGGTGCCAATGTTATGGTGTCAAAATGAACCCTCTTTCATTTTCTATTGGTGCCACATATCGCTATAAGCTTTTCTGTGATGTCGTCGGCATGGATGCATTTCACCTATTTTTAGGATGTCCATGATAGTTTGGGTCGTTGCTTAGTCCATGATGGCTATGCTAGTACGCACACTTTCCCCTTCCAGGGGAAAAAGATTGTTTTGCTGCCTAGCAAACCACCACTAGATTTGAACCCTATACATGACAGTCTCCTTCATTGCCTACACATCATCATTTTGAAGCTATCACGCATGCTTCAGGGGTCTTATTTGTTCTGATGGGCGATCTCATTGATCAACCGATTGGTGTACCTATTACGGTTCAACCCTTATGGTAAGTTTATTTTGTACCAACTTATAATTGCCTTTTTATGCTTAAATTTCATTGATCCTCAAACGATAAAAGTGCATTTTATACTTGTTTCTCGTTTTTTTTTTTTGCAAGGGTTCAATGAATATGCTATGCAAAGAGGAAAATAGAGTATAAATGACAACAATCGCAAGACCATGGCCCCAAATTCTACAAGCCACAACTCCAGCATGGATACCGCTTAATCGTTTGGCGAGAAAAGAGGCAAAAACCTACATACATATGGAGAAGTGTAGACTCACTATTTTGCCCTCACTTAAGAAAAATATCTTCTCCAAGCATGTTAAGGAAGCTTTCTAATTACACATCTCACGATACAATATATGAACTTACCACACATCATATCATTTCTTATTCACTTGGAAGGAAGGAAGCTTGCAAGGAAACGAGCTCTTCTCGAGATATTGTTCATCCGAACAAGGAGTTCTCATTTCCTTGTTGTTCTTGACATTATGAACTATCCTCTTGTATCATAACAACAATGGCTTCATCTAGTAACGGGATAGTAGCTTGAGACAGAAGGATTGATCTCCTAGGGCCAAAGACTGGATTCATGCTCTTCAAGAATTTCATAGTTCTATCTAGTTCATGGATCTTCCGTAGCTTGTACTCCACGTCACTACAACTCGATATAGGCAACAAGTGATCCATCTCTGCACACAGTCGCCTCAGACAAATAGTAGTATACTCCTGAATTGATCTATCTATCTATACCTCTACATCAATCTCTAACTAAATCTGTAACACCCTTATCTGATTTTCGGTCCTAGAGTAGGTCTTCTTGAGTCTTGCCCATATGTCACTCACCAGTCCAACATCATCCACATAAGAAGCAATCGAGGGAGTAATCAAGTTGAGTAACCAGATGAATAATTGGGCATTTGCGGCCTTCTAATCATCAGTTTGAGCCTGTCACTCACTGACTCATCTCCCGTAAGGAATCTCCCTAGCCTCTTCCCAATTAAAGTAGCCTCAATCCGTCGTGACCAGCTGATGTATGTACCCTAAAACCCTAACCGTTACCATTACCGTTTCCGTCATTACCGCCGGTAGCGGCAGTGGTAGCGGATTTTTACAAGTTCCGCTACCCGTTGTCCACCCTTACTAAAGACTACTAAAACATACCAACAACTTTCACCAAAGATTTTTACTGAAAAAAATGTGTCTTTAATCTCCTTAAAATAATTTACCTCTCTTGCATCAATAAAAGACGATATACTTTCATCACTAGACCTCCTTCTATGGACATAATGCTTCTAAATGGCTATAAGAATTACTACAAAAGAAAGTAACTTAAAGATATTTCCACTTACATGCAATTTTGAGAGCGAACACGACACAAAAGTGGATCAACAAGGACAATTCCATTTTAAAAAGCTGAACATTTGCCTTACAACTACAATGCAAATTTATGAGGTCAAAATACTCACTTGAAGATCAGATCTTTATTAAGCAGACCAGATGGGAGGCCCCCCGTAGCATATTGTTTTGAACATACCTGCATAATTTGTAATCGAAAGGATCATAAGCAATTTGGTCCAAACTATATTTGTATAAGAAGTTAGCACTAGAGTTACTAAAGAAACTAAAGAAACATCCTACAACAAGAATGATCTACAATCCACAATGTACCCAATATATTCCCAACTCAGTTGGGGTCAGATGTACACGGCCTTACCCTTGTAATTATACATAGAGGCCGTTTCCGTTGCGACCCAATAGGCATTGCGTCATTTGATGTATTGAGTTCCAACAACTTCACTAAATAGAAGCATTAGAATTTAATAGAGGCATTTTGCTCTAGTCCATTATTATCGCAAAGCTAAAAGAATTGTCAATGATGACTCTTACGATCAAGTTCCCTAATTTACAACCTATCTTATACTTTTTCCAGATTGATTGCGACAAGACGATAATGGTTTCACTAAAATATGATGATAAGTTGCAGGAAGGATCCGAGTGTTCTTTTCAGGTTTGAATTTGGCTTCTGGCACGTTGCTTCTTGTTGGGATGCTCACCTTTTTGGGAAAAAAATATTTTTATTTATGAAATGAATGACTCCTTAATTTTCGATCTTTGTAGTTATGACAATCTAATATCTTTGTATATCTACACTATGCAGTGTGCTCTTCTTTACACAACTGTAGATGGACATCGAAGAATCCGAGTTTCAACATTATCTCTGCCTTGCACCAACATGCTGAGTAATCTATTCCGTTCTGCTGACCTAGACACCCAATTTGCTTGTATTTTGAAGCAAGGTAATTCAGCGCTATGCTTCTATCATCATGCTATACTCAATTTTCCATTTTCAGGTAGGACGGATCTAATACTTGTTTGACCTTTGACTAATGCTGAAGCCAGTGCATATCTCTTCTGTTGTTTGGCAATGGTGTTGCTGTTGTTCCACTTGTTTACGCTAATGGCTTGTTTGTCTTTCTAGAAGTCCTTAGACATATCATTCAACAATAATGTCTGGCTTTCTCTCCTCGTAACTGACTTTGCTACTCTGGTATTTCTCACTTGACAGCTGCTAATGACATTCCGTCAGCTCCGCTTGCACAAGTCCGAGATCAAGCTACAAATATTTGCATCAACATATTGTCCTCGTACAGGAAATTCTGTGCTACAGTATCATCTTCTGGGCAACTTATTCTGCCTGAGGCACTTAAGTTGTTGCCTCTATATGCAATTGGTATAGTATATTCTGTCTAGAGTAAAGCTATATGTGCACAGTTGAATATTTGATTAATTGTCTGCAACATTTGGTGTTGCATTGAGCAACTTAGTGTTCATATGCTGTATTTGGGATGGCTTACATATTGTTGAGTCTGTGTCCTTTCATATCCTCTCTTCATCATATGATGTTTTTTAGTTTTTAATAGTTATTTCCTCTCCTTTTCAGCTCTACTCAAAAGCACTGGACTACGCTCTGATGCAAAATTAGATGATAGGTCTTACTGGATTAATTATGTCAATCCTTTACCTACTCCTTTGGTAATCCCTCTAGTATACCCCAGGATGATTGCCATTCATGACCTCGATGAGAAGGCAAGAGTTTTCTTCTTGTATGATGTCATTAACGATTTTCACCTAGGCTATAAACATCCCCCACGTTTCATATTGGCAGGAGTCAGATGATTCTGTTATTCCTTCTCCTATTCCACTTTCAAGTGAGCATATTAGTGATGAAGGAATATATCTTCTTGAGAATGGGGATGACTGCTTGATCTACGTCGGTGGTTCTGTCCAGCCAAATATTTTGCAGCAGTTGTTTGGCCTTTCTTCTGTTGAAGAATTTTCCGATCAGGTTTTCCTAACATTCTTGGTGATGGGAATATTACTGTGTTCTGCGTGGTTAACAAGTCATCTCTCTCATCTGTATTTGGTCCTTTCCACTGAAAATATGTAGTTCCTAGGTTTTCTAGCATGTCGTATGGATTCAAAATGATATCCATCCCCCATTTTCTTTTGTGCATTAGATTTTTTCAATTGTTGAAAACTCTGGTAGCTACTTTCTATTCTATTTTATAGACAATTTTAGCCTTTTTGAGTCTTGCAGTTACTTATCATCTACGTAGTTGTTGGTCAATTTCTTATATATGATAAGAATTCATCACTAACTGCTTTTTTCTCCTTGACAGTTTATTCTGCAGCAGTTTGGCAATCCATTGTCCAAGAAACTGAATGCCATTGTAAATGAAATAAGGCGCCAGCGATCTTCTTACCTGCGGTACCGATAAATTTTTAAAAATATGTTGTACGAGAACAATGATGGATTCTGCTTTTATGTGATACTTTATTATCCAAGCAGCGGTTAACATTTTGGATATCTTTCTTATTTTGCAGCCTGAAATTGTGCAGAAAGGGGGATCCATCAGGTTAATCCTACAAAGATTATTTTACCATACTTATTTTTCATATATTTCTGCAGTTGCTAGTGCACATGTTCTTCAATTCCGTTTTGTTTCATCACCTGCGCATCTGTGGATATGTTTTTTTAAGATAAGATTCTTGTTTTTTTTATCTGGACTCATGTTTGTTTGCAGGTATGTCGTTCTTCTCTTTCCTGGTGGAAGATAAGACGGCAAGTGGTTTGTCCTACGTTGAGTACCTTGTACACATCCATCGACAGATTCAGAGCAAAATGGCCTGAAGATATAAAAAAAAGTTTGAAAGTTTTTCATTATTAACCTGAGATGAAGAGTATAATCTTGATTTGCTGATGGTCATTGTCAGGGAGGCCTTGATGGTGTTTGCTCACTCGCTTTCTTTCCTGTTCTTTGTATGTTTCCTCTTACAAATACTTTTGATATAGGGAAAAGACAGGAGAAACAAGGTTATTGCTTCGAATTTATCAAATTTTTGCATCATTTGTGATTCAAAGAGACGTTTTTGTTTTTTTTTTAGAAGGAATTTTATTGTACTATATACTACTTGTTGATCTTTATGGTCCAGTCTTCTTAAATAAAATTTTATTGCGTTTGAAAACCATCCTCACATCAAGTATTCTGGTTACATGAACCTCCTCATGCATTCGGTCTAGCCCAGCCTTGTGAGCCAGGGCTAATGATGTAATTCTAAGATTGGGCAAGCTCCATTGTTCTAGCCTTAGCCCATGTTCTGCGCAACCTTCTTAAAATTATAATTGGCTTATAAGCACATTTTTTCAAAAAATATCTCCTCATTTTTTGAAAAAAGTTGTTTATAAGCCAATTATAAGTATAAGAAGGCTGCACAAAACACCCCCTTAGTGCTCCGCTGAGTATGGTTGGTAACTCTGCTTGCTCCAATATTTTTGGTTAATCCCAGATGCTCCTTGCTTCGTCAGAAAGTCAGTTATAGTATTACCTTCTCTATATTAGTGTTGAACAAACAGGTGCCTACTCTGCATTTCTTCTTGGAGATGCACTCCTTAGTTTCCAATTCTCACATTTGCTAGTAGGGAATCGGTTTCCAGTACTACGTCCTTCCAGCCTTTTGCGTTGCAGATTTTTAGTCTGTTGCTGCTCTGATTTCAACTTCATTATTTGTCATAACTCCAAGGACAGTTGAGTAGGCTCCTTTGCATTCACCCATTGCATCTCTCAAAATGTTGCCACATCCGAAAATGCCCGTATTCCCTTGTGTGCTGCCATCTGTGTTAAGTTTAATCCAGCCTGGTGGTGGTTTTCGCCAGAGCACTATCATGGGATGATTCTTTATCCTAAGTTGATCTGGATGTTAAGCTGTTGTAGAATGTAGTCATCTTGTATTTGCTTCTGAAATTTAATCTCAGCACACCTTCAGCTACCTGTGCTATCAATATTTTCGCTTCTCTCCATGTTTGATCCATCGTTTGCTTCTGGTCATCATATCTTGCCCTGCACCAACATAGCCAAAAACTCTAAGTTAGTGATAGCTGGTATAATTGTAGTGAGAAAACTTGTCAGCCTGTTTGCCAGCCTTTGTCATTGGCTCATTCTTTGTTTTCATGACCTCGGGTGGGCAAAGGATTTTTTGATCAAGTTGGCATCGCTCCTCCAAACCTCCTTGGCCAGAGCACTATCAGAGAGCACATGGTCCACCATTTTCTGGGATATGTCTTGGCAACAGTGGCAGGCAAATGCAAGGTGCTCCCTTATTCCTAACTTGGTCATGTGGGCAGATAATTGCTCCATGCCCTCCAAGCACAGATTGCTATTTTCTGTGGCAACTGCTTATTTCATAGCATGCCGGTTTCTTGGACTATTGCACCTCTTTCTCTACCACCTCCCAAGCTGTCCTTAGTGAGATTTTTCCTGCTTCATCCAGCTTTCAGATAATCATGTCCTTAGTTTCAGTCATCAGCGGGGCCTTTAAAGCACCTATTTCTTCTGCTATCTCTTGGCCAACTGCTTGGATAATCTTTGGGTGAATCCGTTTCCCATGAGTCGCAAAATTTGGCACCAAGGCCTCCTTCCTCGTGTGATCTTGTACTTTTTCTGCCAGGAGACCTCCTTCTAACCATTTGTCCCACCAGAAGCTTGAATTCCCTCATTTCAACAGAACCTGAAATTGTTCAACCACCTCATTCTTCATGAAAATGACATATTTCCAGAACCTTGATCCACTCGCTTGAGAGTGCACATCAAAGTGGTGGTCTTTCATGTAGAATTTTGCCTTGATGTACCTAGCCAACAAACTTCCTTTTATGAGCACTTTATAGCACAACCGCATGGCCATTGCTTTCTGTAACTCAGCCTTGTCCCTGATGCCTACTCCACCTTCAGTGACATGTTTGTACAGAGTGCTCCAACGCTTCTAGTATAGCTTTGGTTTTCCATCTTTCTCACCCCAGAAGAAGTTTGCTAACAATTTCCTAATTTCCTAATTTCCTTCAGAGCACTTTGTGGGATCCTCATCACTGCCATGATGTGCATTGGCATTTTATTCATCATATGCTTGATTAAGGTTAATCTTCCCCCTTTGTGTTAAAAGTCTCCCCTTCCAACCAGCCAACTTCTTCCTGAATTTTTCAAGCATTGGCTCCACCATAGCTCTTGTGAGGCGTCCTGTGTGCAGCGGAGCACCCAAGTATTTCATCAGGAAGTTTCCTTCTTTGAAACCTGTTAGTCTAAATAGACATCTCCTTTTGACCTAGCCAGTGTCCCTTGACATGAAAATGACACTCTTCTCCTCGCAGACAGATTGTCCAGACCAACTGCAATACCTGCTCAAAATCTTCATAATTGTTCTAACAGATTCCATGTCTCCACGTGTGACAATTAAAATATCGCCTGCGTACATCAAATGTGATACAGTAGGGGGCCCTATGGGGGTGGTGATGTTTACCAATCCTGTCTCCTTCAAACTCCATTTCCAGCATCTTGGACAGCGTGTCTTGCAGTAGGATAAAAAGGTAGGGGATAGTGGATCCCCTTGCCTAAGTCCTCTTTTTGTTTCAAAGAACCCCATAAAGATTCCATTCATTTGGATGAAGAACCATTGACCTTCAACACATTTCATTATAAGGTCGGTGGAGGCTCTGTCAAAACCCTTGTTTTGAAGCACAACTTTAAGAAAAGGCCAAACCACTTTATTCTAAGTTTTATTCATATCTAGCTTCATCATCACATTTCCTCCTCATTGTTTCCTGTTCAAGGACTGTGTTAGCTCTTGTGCCAAGATGATTTTATCATAAATGCTCCTTTTAGCCACAAAAGCGCGGTTCTTCACTTACTAGAAGAGGCATAAGATGTTTCAGCCTACCTACCACCACTTTTGCAATAATGTTATACACCACCGTGCATAGACTAATAGGTCTTAACTAGGAAAAGGAATTTGGCTGCTCCACCTTTGGAATTAAGGCGATCAGATTGGATGCAGACATCTTGGGCAGTTGCTATCCACAGAAAAATTCTCTTATAGTCCCTACCAGGCCTCTGCCTGTAATCTCCCAAGTCTTCTTGAAAAACTCATTTCCAAACCCATCCGACCCTAGGGCACTATTTCCCGGGATAGTCCAGAGAGAATTGATGGGATGGCTCGTAGTTTGCCATTATACTTTGTGCTAATCTTCTATTGGAATAGCATCAATTCCTCTATCCCAGTTGGCTCAACCTGGTGCTGGTATCTCATGAAGGCATCAAAAAACACTGCTACCTCTCTATTTATTTGTTTTGCGCCTTCTAGACATCTACCATCCTGAAGGTGCATCCTTGCTAGTCTTGATATATTCTGCTTCATCCTAATTGACTAGTGGAAGAACTTTGTGTTTTTGTCTCCATCTTTCAGCCGGTCGTTTTTTGCTATTTACTGCAGTCTCTGCAATTCCCTTTCCCTAGTTTCTGTAGTTCTACTAATGACACTAGGAATTCCGCTTCTACTTCCTCAGATGGCATATCCCGCAGTCTCTGCTCAAGCACTTCTACCTTACTCTGTAGCTCTTGAATCTGGATATCCACTCAACCGAATGTTGCCTTATTCCAGTGTCTGGGCATAAATATTGTCATCTTTAACTTTTGGCCCAGTTTTTTGCAGTCCAGGTTGCCCTTGGTCACTGTCCCATACCTGTTTGACAGTCTACAGGAAGGAGTCATGCAACGTCCACATGTTGAGGAACTTGAAGTGGCACTGCCCATATGCCAATTCAGGTACATCCAGGCTCAGCACCAAAGGACAATGGTCTGATTCCTATTTTTTCATCAAGAAATAAAAGTTGCTGGCCTTCCACTCCAGGAATTCAGAGTTTACTAACATTTTATCTAGCTTTGCCAACATCCTATTAGTGCCCACCCTACCATTGCTCCAGGACAGACCAATCCCTAACACCCTTAGATCAACCAATGCACATGAGTTTATGCAGCTATTAAACTCCTGCTTTGGGGCCAAGGGTCTGTTAACACGACCTCTTTTTTCCTGATTACTCCTTATCACATTGAAATATCCTATAACTATCCTCGAAAGGTTGTTAGTTAGCACTAAGATCAGGTATCGCCATAAATCACGCATCTGTACCTTGGTACACTTGCCATATACAAAAGTAACCCGCACTACTCTTCTCTCCTGATTCCATAAGCCTGTCAAGGCTTATTCATATGAACTGGTCACTGTAAAAACCTCCTCCTCCTTCCAGAGAACCCACATCATGCCACCTGCTCTCCAATTGACTTGTAGTAAGGCATCTTAATTGGTGTCCAAGCCACCCCATTCTCTTGTCTTCATGGAATGGCTCTGCCAAGGCCACCAGGCTAACTGCTGAATGAGGGATCCAATGTCTCATGTGCATTGTAGACTTTTTCAAACCTCTACAATTCCAGTAACCTACCTGAGCTAACATTTGTTCACTTGTAAGATGGCCTTAACCTGTTTTGTTGTCCTACAAGACTTTCTATTTGCTTTCTTGGACCCCTTGTAACCTCTTCTGTTCGTTTGTTGATCATTATTTGAGTCAAATAATTTTTGATGTCGTTCCAGTTTTGTTTCACTTACATTCCCTTATGATAACCCCTTCTATCTTCTATGTTTCCTCTTCCTCCATCCAAAATTTCTTTTGTACTTCCTCATTTTTTTCCTATGTCCATTCTTTATGGTCATCCTTTCTGTACTCTCCTTAGCCATCGTTGGCTCCCAGTGTACCTGCGGATCATCCACTCTTTCTAGCTCATTCCTACTCTCTACTTCTTTAGGTACCAGGTCTTTGCCTCCCTCCTTTGAGACTTGCACCTTCAGTTGGCTATTCTTAGTGCTCCCTCTAGTACAGGTCTTCGGTGTCATCTCTGGGTTTTTTCCTGCTGATTTCTGTTCTTTCTCCATAGAATTTGTCCCATTACAGCTCATGTTCCATTCCGCATCTCCCAGATCTTCCCTTTCACCCTCTATAATGTGAAATGGAGCCTGCTCTTGTCCATCATGAACAATCATAGTAGCAGTCTCCTTGCCCTTTACACTAGCTGGGGGCTCCTCACAGGTTTGCATCCTACCTTCCGCCTTACCCTCATCAGCCATTTTCCTTATTTCTGATGTGGATGCAGATGATTGATGCAATCCCTAATAATGGTAACTTTCCTATTTTGCTAAGTATTGTGACGCATCCCACATTTACGGAAACCTGTTCTGTCTGCACTGGTATGTACCTCGGGCTTCCCATTACAGATACCCTAGTCTGTAATGGCTATTTGCCCGTCTCTTGGTGGGCCAGTTCCGGCCATTGCGATCTATCTAACACCATCACCTTCACCGGTGCACCTGTTGAGAAACTCCCTTGAGTTTTCCGCCATTGCGACGGGTCTTCCCTAACCTGAATCGGAAAAATATGATCCCTTATCTTCACCTGAAACCAAGGGATCAACGCCGCTGCATCCTTTTTCCGGATATGTATCCTCCCCATCACGTAGTCCCAGTCTTTTGCTTGTCTTTCCTCTAGTTGCAGCACCTGGCCAACATCCGCCAGCATTTCATTGAAGAATTTGCACGACCAATATTTCATTGGGATCCCATGCAAGCTAAATCCACTTGTCGTTTGGATGTGCAGCTGCCAGCGGCGACCATCTTCAAACCTCCATCAGGCCAATGACTTCCCACTGATGCTCTGCACGGAGAAACTCCTCCATGGCCTCAACCAAATCCGGGTGTGTTGTAAAGTCAAGCACGCCAGCTCGCCAGACAAGCATGCATTCATGACATGCCTCAGACAAGAAGCACACAAGCATTTATTGTGATGTCTAAGTTTGTCTAAGTTTCATATATCTAATGTCTAAGTTTCAGTTTCGTAGTACTATAAATATACGTGTGTTGTAATTGCAAAGAGGAAGTGAGTCAGGAATTTCAATAATAAAGTTCCCATTTCTCTCGTTCTTCATTTTACAATTTGGTATTAAAGCCCGTTTTTCAAACCCTAATAAACATTTTGTTTCTGCCACTTCCGCCCCGATTCCAGCTTTGTTACTGCTCCTCTGATGCCGGAATAGGTCCCAAAACGTAGCCCATCTTCTCCTCTATCAAATCTGCTCAACACCCGATGTTTTTTCAGCCACCACGCGCCATCGCCGGAAAACGTGACCTGCGACGATGTTCCGCCATTTTTCGGCGCGTCTAGCATCAAAATTGCCGGAACCCACCGCCATTGCGATCATCGTGAGGAGAGCTTTCTGCACGTAGGTCTCACATCGCCGCCGCTAAAGCTTGGAGTCAGAATTATTTTCTCGGTTTGCTCGTCGTAACTGTCCAATCGTTTTTAGTTGATTTCGTGTCGTTTAATATATATTGGTGTTTTATTGGATAATGATTAATTGTTTGATTGAATTTATCGTATTTGCCTAAACTTGGGAATCCAATTAGGCATTATTGATGTTGTGATGATGAAGTGTTGAGACGTGTGGATTTTCATGTGATTATGTTATATGGGTTGTGTTATTACTGTAATCAATTGTGATTTGAGGTGTTGGGTAAGGAATGTTAGGGACATGCGATAGTGCGGTTAAACAAGGATTGGAGGTCCTGAAGAACCTCAATCCTAAGGTGCTCGAAGCCTTGGTTGGGCTCATAAAGGGAGCGAATACCTCAACCTCGGCCGTTATCCCTGCCGCTGCTCTGATCAAACTTGATCTTCACCAATCGATTTGAAACTTGATGGATCGGCTACATGTCTTAGCTGGTCTCGCAGGATTGAGACCATCTTAGCAGGGCGAAGCCTGGACGACTTCCTGAGGGAGTGTGAATCAAGGAGTGACATATCTTCCATTATGGAGTGGAAAGTTACTCATGCTCAGCTATGTATCTGGTTTCTGAACTCGATGACTGCATCTGTTGCTTCTACTGTGAATGGCCTTAGCTCGGTGAGTGCGATGTGGGCTATTCTGAAGACCACCCATTTCGGAACTAAAAACCAGATGAGGGTATTTCAGCTTCAGCTGGAGATCGATGCAACGGTCCAGGGGAAGAAGTCTATTCAGGAATATTCTATTTGCTTGAAGCGATTGTGGGCTGAGATGGACCACTGCGACCCATTGTCCAGATGTAGTGACTCGAAATATAAAATGCGACAACATTTTGAGAAAGAAAGGACTATGAAATTCTTGAAGGATCTGAATTCGATCTTTCACTCGAGGCAATCAGTGTCATTGTACCGGACAAATATTCCATCACTTGATGAGGCTATTGCTGCTATGATTCAAGCTGAGAGTGAGATAAGGATACACTCTACGTAGAGTGTAACTTTAGGTGCGAAGGTGTTAGCTACTGCTAGTTCTCGGGTAACTGGGATACAGGGGAGACCCGCAGTTGTTATCAGTGTGGGGCTGTTGGTCACTTGATTGAGTCTTGTCCGAATATGTCCCGTGAGAGAGATACCGGAGGTAGAGGTAGAGCTCGTGGAGGTAGAAGAGGTGATTTTAGAAGCGGTGGCCGAGGAGGATATCGCACCAACTTGACGGTGGATGCTGATGAGGAGGAGAATATGGGAAGTACTATGACCGCTGAGGAGGATCGAACATTCCTTGACGTACTCCAGAGGAAACTCAAAAGTGTGAGGAGAGGCACTGATACGCCTACCTCATCTGACTTCTCTGGTAACATTGCTTTGGTCTCAGGTTTCACAGGTATGTATGACTCACTAGCCCTGCATCATTTCCTACTACTAGTTTGTCAGATTGGATCATTGACTCTGGATCTTATGGACACGTGACGGGTGCTGCTAAAGAATTCAGCTCCTATACTCCCCTAGCAAATCCATTGACTGTTATGACAGCTGATGGCATTGATCGGCCAGTAGTGGGTAAGGGTATTGCATTGTACCAACACTTTGACTTTGTCCAAAGTTTTGCATGCTCCTTCATTTCCCGTTAATCCCCTCTCCATAAATGACATAATTAACCAATTAAATTGTACTATATTATTTGATATACCTCAGGTGATCTTCCGGGAGAAGAAGATAGGCAGAGTACTTAGGATTGGGATATGACATAGTGGCTTGTGGTACATGGATAGGAAAGGATTAGACTCAACCCTTTCATCCATCATGGAAAGACCTGGAGGAGAAAGCACTGTGGAAGATCTAATGCTTCATCATCGGCGATTGGGTCATCCCTCTTTCTTGACTTTGAGTCGACTGTACCCTCGCCTATTTGCTACAGTGAATAAAAAAAAGTTAATTTGTGATTCTTGCGAGTTGGGCAAGCATACCAGAAGCTCTTATGTTAGCTCTGGTAGTCGGAGTTCACTTGTTTTTTATTTGATACATTCAGATTTATGGGTGCTCTGTCCAACAGTGACATTCAATGGATTTCGTTACTTTGTGTCTTTCATTGATTATTGCTCACTTGTCACTTGGCTATATTTAATGAAAAATAAAAGTGATGTACTTGTCTGTTTCAAGGATTTTCACAAAAGAGTACAGACGCAATAAAAGTGAGTATGGATGTTACATTTCGAAAGCATGAGCCCTACTTTCAGCAGGGGTCCTATTCACCTCTTGAGGGCTCATCTGATAGTATTCGACGAGATGGGGAGACCGGTAATAATGGCAGAGATGAGAGTCGCAATGATAAAGGGGGACATGTGATAGTACGAGTGGGAGACCTTTCTTGTCCTTTATCTACGGGTGAGTCGGGTGCACTAGAGAGCAAGGTTCTGAGCTAGGGGGAGTCGTCCTTGGTATATACGAGACACTATCCTCATACTCAATGGCAGATGAGAAAGAAGACTAGAGAGGTTCCAGAGTCACCTGCTCCAGTGTCATACCCAAGGTCCTTTCTTACTTCGACTCCCGGTGCACCTTCATTGATGTGATTATTTGGGGTCCGAGAAGAATTTGGATTCTTGCATAGTTCAAAGTAATTGGATCCTGCAATGTGAATTGTAGTAAAGTGCAGCTTCGTGGTTTATTCCAATCGGAGGCACAACCATGATTGGATCAATCTGAAATTTTAACTGGAGTTTAAAGACTCATTGGGAGTCTTTGTGTTCAAAGTATATCGGATTTGAATGATCCGATCGTGAGATATAGATTTTGGAACAGGCTGCTGTTGTTCAGTGTCGATCAGCTATTTGCAGCACTGTGCAGCCTAGGTTTTATTGGTGATCGGAGGTCTGAACGTATTCCGATCGAATTGAAATTTTAGCCAGTGATATAAGACTTATCAATCCATACTGTGACAAAAGTATATGAAGTTCTAACGGTCATATTCTGAGATAATCATTTTTGAACATACTATTCTCAAATTGGAACTTGGAGCGCGAGTTGTGGAGACCAGATCGAGTATATGGGATGTTGCGCGTGTGAGAGGTCACGGACACTACTAGAAGATGCCAAGATGGATCTTTATTTTCCTTATTATGCATTTTAATTAAATTAGTCCATTAGTTTGTGATGCAGGAGCATCTGTAGTTAATCAGCCATAACTTTGGCTACAGGTGTCCGAATGGATAGTGTGACGTGTCGTTGGAATCGTCTCTCAGGCGCGCACAAAGTTGCACATCGAGCTTACATAAATTTTTGCAAATTTCAATGTTTTCCTTTTCGAAAATGCGTTTTTATTATTTCTTTCCTTTTTTAGAAATAATTGGCTGTCAATCGTGAAATCAACTGATTTCCGGA
>JAOWBN010013798.1:0-10885 GCA_028565015.1 Pinguicula moranensis
ATTGATTTTTCTCCTAATTTTCTTTCTTTTCTCCACTTTCTTTCTCTCTATTTTCTCTGCACTTGTTCCACGTACAAGATGGTGAAAATTCTCTTGATTGAGCAACTATACATGTGTATATCATCTTGTGAATGGCCTACTAGTTATAAAGAGGAGTTTGCTTGGGTTTAACTTATTCTCCATCCATGCCACCCAACTAATTCAATTTTCATGCCATTTAATGGTATAAGTGAAATGTTTTTTACTTGTGTCTGTCCCCACATGTGTCCTTATGTCACATGGACATTTATCCCATAACAGAGAGAGATTTTTTTTTTAAAAATATATATGTATATATATTTTAAATCAAATCATACGAATTTAATATAAGAAAATAACAAGAATGATAACCCACGTGTTTAACCAAATCTCAATCGTTTATTTGATGTTAAATACATGAGATTGATGTTAAATACGTGAAACTCATAATTCTTATAATTTTCTTATGTTAAATTCGTGCGCTATTTCATAGCTAAAAATTTGGGATAATGACAAAATCATTGTACATATTTGGCCAAGATGCCCTTTAGTTGGACTTATTTAACAAACTTTTATAACAAAATTAGCAAACATAAAAAAAAATATATAATTATAAATTATTTTAGAATATTTATTAAACAACTAAAACATGGAAATATTAAAAAGAAATAGAACACCCATAATCTAGATTCTTGGACTAATATAAATCTTCCATTAGGTTTAAGAAATCTAATCGTGTATCTATAAATACAAATTAGGGCAAAACTTTAAACCTTGAATCAGAACCCTTTCCCATGTCTGCCTCCGTAGATTGGTCGACCCTCCCGGCGGATCTCCTCCAAACAATCGCCGGAAACCTTACAACAACCATTCCCGATTACATCCACTTCCGTTCCGTCTGCCGCCACTGGCGCGCTGCAGTCGAACAACGCCTTGGAGTCTTCTCCCAAAAATTCCCACAGCTTATGCTCCCGTTAAACCAATCCTCCGAACGCCTCTGCTTCTACAATCCCCTCACAAACACCCACCGCGGCCGCCCCCTTCCAGAAGCTCCCGCCAGATATCGCTGCATCGGTTCTTCCTTCGGCCGCGTGATTCTCATCGACGGTTCCCCCGACGTCATCGTCCTCAACCCCATCACCGGAGAGAAAACTCATCTCCCACCGCTATCATCCTTTCCCAACGTGGTGAGATACGACCCCGTGGAAAAGAGATACGAGTTGAAACAATATCGCTACTCGTACTACCGCAGTCTGAATTACATGCGCGACACTTTCTTCAGAAAAATCATTCTCACTCGGGATTCTCAAGACCCGAACAAATTCTCCGCTTTCGCGATATCTAACATAGGATTCGATTACCTCGCGTACTGCAAACACGGGGATAATTCCTGGAGTCGCGTCGAGAATCATTGGGGGTACTACGAGGACGCGATTTCTTTCGAAGGCAAACTTTATCTCGTCAACGAACTAGGGTCGCTTTCAATATACGACTTCGACGAGCGCGGCACGCCGAGTTTGAGTTACGTAGTAGTACCAGGGGAGGAGCGAATCGATAGCGATATGAGTTATCTGGTGGATTTGATGGGCGAATTGCTGCTCGTCGAAAGATATATAACGTGGAGGAGACATAGGGGGTATCACACGAAGAAGTTTCTCGTCTTTAGATTTGATCGGAGTGCACAAAAATGGAAGCACGTGAGGAGTCTTGGTGATTCTGTTTTGTTCGTGGGACAGAACTCCTCGTTTGCTGTTAGGGCAAGTAATTATCCGGGATGTAAACGAAATAGGATTTATTTCACGGATGATTATTACGGAATCAGTTGCCACGAGAATCGGAAGGATACTTTTGGACATGGCGTGGGATGTAAACGAAATAGGATTGATTTCACGGATGATTATCACGGAATGAGTTGCCACGGGAAAGAGAAGAAGACTTATGGACATGATGTGGGGATCTACAATTTAGATGATCGTAAGATTGAATGGATTCCTTCGTACGATCGAAAGGAATCCTTGCCGGTGTGGTTCACCCCAAGTTTGTGATAAACATGGGAGGCTTAGGGTTGGGATTCTGATTTTGTTGCCTTTAGTAGTTTATAGACAATGATTCTTTTATTACTTACGTTTGATTTCTATGTGATTTGATCTACTATGTTTGCATTTTGTTTATTCATTTATATCAATAAAGTTAGAAGTTAGACTTTAAATGAATCCATTTAAAGTTAGACACTCCGTTCTTGTGTGTCTTGGAGTTTCTAATAGTTCAAGTTCTTGTACGAGTGTCATGCGTGATGTTACTTGGATTTCCAGTGATGGATTTGATGAAAAAAAGGTTAAAGGTTAGACTATGAATTGGAAAGTTCTTTTTGCAAAACTTGACACAAAAATATATCATGACATCTGAGCCATTTTACAACATATGAACCTTCTTGGCCGCAACTCTGGTTATGAAATCTAGAAGGCCAATTGGCAATCAGTTGTGTGGGCTCTATGGAAGGAAAGAAATGCCGTTAGATTTGATTTGGAGACACTATTCAGCCCAGTGACAGAATGGGTAAAAGTATCACTTTGGTCATGGTTGAAAGCTAGCAATGGCCACTTCAGAGGGACTACACTTGGAGACTAGCTCCAATTTCCAAGGTTATGTTGTATACTGGCTCTTAGGTGAGTTGCAAAGTATGCCATTTGCCATGAGGTCAGTCATATTCAAACTATTCTTGTTCATTATCTCATATTCAGTACTTCGGATATTTCTAGTTCTGGTTGATCTAAATGCCTTACTCTTCATTTGGCTGAGAACCTGATAGTTGTTTTGGAACAGTTAGACCTGGCCTGGTAACTACTACAAGTTGTTGAAACATATCCTAAGTGACATTTCTCAGGGAGAAGTGCCATGCCATAATACTAAGCTAAAAGTTCAATAACATATAGGCACACTGTTCTACCCATGATTAGTTGTATGTCATGCATGAAAAATTCAAAACTTGTATGAATTCTGAATCGAGTTTCCTTTATCAGGTGGATGATAAATTATATATCTATTTGGAATATGTGTCTGGTTGTTCCATCCATAAAATTCTACAAGAATATGGAAAGCTTGGAGAGTCGGCTATCCATAGTTACACACAACAAATTTTGTCCGGTCTTGCTTATTTGCATGCTAAAGATACTGTTCATAGGTAATGTGCTGCCTTTCTTTCAGTTATTCTGTCAAAATGATATTATCATTGTTTTGCATGCATTTTTCATCATGCACTAACAGTTTCATATATACTACAGGGATATTAAAGGAGCCAATATACTTGTGGACCCAAATGGTCGTGTTAAGTTGGCTGACTTTGGGATGGCAAAGCATGTTAGTTTCATTTTCTTTCAGCATGGCATTCAAAATCATTAAAATTTTTGAAGAAAATATCCGGATGCAAAGTAATAGTGTTCAGAGTTTATAAGCTTTTAACTATTTAGCAGACTTAGAAACCATACTTTGTCTTTGAAAGACTGACCTGCTCCTTTACTCTCTGGGATTGTCTTTTTGCATGCTTTCTTAATTATTTCTCTGACCTCTATTACAAGTTTTCTATCTTGCTTTTGCTATCTTTGGCTCGTGCATTTATGTATAATTTTGGTTTTACAGACAGCAGAGCAATACAGAAACAGTCTCTTTGTATAATTACAAGGGTAAGACTGCGTAAATTTGACCCTCTAGACGCCAACTTAGTTGAGAATATACTGGGTATGTTGTTGAGCAAGACAATCTTGTCCATTATCTTTTAAGGGTAGTCCATATTGGATGGCTCCTGAGGTTCGTTGTTTCCACAGCTTCTGGATCAGAAGTTGTCACATCTTGCTCCTACCTTCATAACCACATTTCTTCTCATCTGGTCACTTAGGTTATCAAGAATTCAAGTGGATGCAGCTTGGCTGTCGATATATGGAATCTTGGATGCATTGTTTTGGAAATGGCTACATCAAAACCACCTTGGACCCAGTATGAAAGGGTATGCAATTGTGTCTCTGTGATTCATGATTAAATCTTTTCTGGTGTTCACCATCTATTTTCCAAGCATACATTTATTTAGGCAAACGAGTCTTTATCTACCTTGAGTATACCTTTGAAAATGTAGGCGATTGGGTTTATGCAGCAACAAAAATGTATGCTACTTTAGGTAGAGACACTGTTAACTTATATCCAGTATTTGTACTGTACCCAGGCAAATAATGTGAGCAGTTCAGTTTTGAATTTTTATCTCGTGGGTGTAATTTGAGTTTTCCTTTTTCGGGATAAGAAATGGTTGGTTTGGTTGGAATAGTTTTGTTTGTTTGCGTGCTTTCTTGCATGCTGGAGGATAAATTGTATAGTGTGGGTTGGTGAGTTGCTTGTATGACACTTTGTTTTAAAGAGGTAATGCTCTCTTTCTCTAGATGATGGGATACTAGTTGACGGTATTTACTGCAATCAGTGTTGTTGTGCTTAAATTTCGTTTTAAATTACGACCATTGTTTATTAATTATTTATGTGACCTCTTACCTTGGATTTTAGTTTGTTTTTGAGTTGAATGCTTTTCTCTCTTTCTCGCAGCATCTATTAGTGATGAGAGTTAATTAGAGAGACAGATGAAAAAAGAGATTATGGATAGGAGTCTGTATACAGAGCTTTGGCATGGTTGATTGTTTTGAGTAAATTTGTTTTCTGTTTTTTGGCCTTCTTTCTCCAATTTTCTGGATACTGGCACTATGAAGAAAGGGAAAAAATTACTTTATCCAAAGAAACCAATGATCTGATCTTACTTCCAATAGAATTAGGTGAAGAATAATTGTTGCATTATATTTGAAGGGATACATGAGTTTATATAGGAATACATAAGGTTAAACTAGTAATAAAAAAAAATGCTTAGGAACTTTCTAGAATATGGATTTTTAGGAATTATCTAGAATAATGATAGAGATTTTACTAGAACATAGACTTCTAGGAATTATCTAGAACATGAGTCTATTCCAACACTCCCTCATGGGCTAAGCAAGAGAGATTACCGAGGTTGTGTTTTTATTGGGGGTCTATTCCTCATGTGACCTCTTACCTTGGATAATCCCTCATGTTCTAGGAATTATCTAGAACATGAGTCTATTCCTAAAAACCAGTTGTGTTTTTATTTGATTGCTTATGTATATACTCGGTAGATATTTAAATGAATGGGTCAGGCCAATTTTTATTTGATTGCTTCTGTGTTTCTCAGTTAAATGGCGATCATAGATGAAATTTTATTTAGTTCAAGAATATCTCTGGAAAATGCCTCAACTGATCAGCTGATTTTTTATTAGCATTAGAGACATGTATCTACGTAATTGAGTGACTAATGACAACTATAAATGTACCAGATCCACGAAGACTGCACCTCCGACTAGATTTCCGTTGAGAATGTAGGCCCACGAAGGCCGGAGCTACTTGTTGAAATGTCCGCTTCCGCCTACGATCATAGATTTGATGCAAATAGAGGATCCCGGTTTTTTGAAGGAAAATCCAATTCTGGTGGACGACCAGGTGGAAGCGCCGCACGACGTTCCAAGGTGCCACAGTGCCAGAGGCGAATCTTCCTCCCATGTCACGACAGAACACTCATCCAAAGCATGGATCCATGATTTCTTCATGTGATTTCATAAACTGCCGTTTAGTGTAGCTTGACATTTGGGAAATGTCATGCAATCTATTTTAGTTTCTAATATAGAGCGTTAAATCTGTTGTAGCTTTCTAAGTTTTAATTTGTATTTCTGCTTCAATTGTTTACTCGTAGTTTAGTCGTAAACATCGCAAATATTACTTTGAATTGCATGGGTTGAATGTTAACTTTAAAGATAGTTTTGTCTATTCTGATTTAGAGTTGAAACCTTTGCTTATCCATGTGTATGAAATCTGCAGGATTTAAATTTGTCAACAAATCCCCTGTGAAATTGTATGAAATTTTCATGATTTAACTTTGCATCAACAAAGAAATGTGGAATTGCAATGGCCAACAAATACAAACATCATGCCTAGTTTGAGCATCATTATAGAAACAGATGAATTGTTCCCTAAATTGTTCACGAAACAACAACTAGGCATGATGTTCATCCACCCCTAGTCTGGTAGCTTACCTACATCTCGTCTGCTAACTGTTCCCTAAACTGTGTCCACCCAGGAGATGAATTGGCTATCTGACTATTATCCTCTAGGTCCTCCACTCCATTTGTAGCTTCTTTGGCACCTGGAAGGGGGTTGTCTAACGGATCCAATTAAGGGTCAAATGACGTCACATTGATGACAAAGTTATGCAACAAACAACACGCAAGTACGATATCATTCTATGTGTCGATGTGATAAAATGTTGGGCTCCTCAACACCGCAAATCTCTTCTTCAGAATGCCGAATGCACGCTCTATGACATTTCGTGTTGCGGCGTGCCAAAGATTGAATAGTTCTTGTTTGTTATGCGGTCTACGAGAAGAAGCACCCCACTCCTGTAGATGGTAACGTGTTTGCCGGTATGGTGCGAGAAATCCCGCACAATTTGCATAACCACCGTAAACGAGGTAGTAAGTCCGTAAATAAAAAAAGAAAGTGTTAGTACAATAGTACAGTAGATGTGAATTGAGTAGATCATGCTAAACTGACCCTTCTGGATCATAAGTCCACGTGAACGAGTGATGGCATCACAAAGCACACGGCCGTCAGCAGCTGAACCCTCCCACCCAGCAACATATACACAAAATGCCCCTCTGAATCGCACACGCCCAAGACATTTGTTGCTAGGTGCCCTTTCCTGGTTTGGTATCTTGGCTGGTCTTCCACCTGGATGTGCACTGGAATGTAGGTACCATCTAGTGCACCTACACATCCCTGTAATAAAGTTTATGCATGGTAAGAATAAATTTGTAGTCAAGTTACGTGCAAAAACATTGAACGTACCTTGAAGTATTTCCATCGCTTTTCACTTGAAGTTTCATCCACTGGGGTAGGGGGCAACAGAAGCCTACTATGCGGCTTAAGCACAACCCTTAAGACTTGATGGAACGCTTGATGTATCGTCTGGCCACTGCGCTGGAATTCCGTCTGGAGCACCCTAATTGTTTGGTGGTGTGCAAGGGTACGCAGGAAGATAGAGACTTACTCAACGACAGACACGTATTGGTCATCTTGCAAACCACATTCTGCTCGCAGCAGGTGACACTGCTCTGTGAAAGCTGGTTTCGACATTCTCAAGTTCTTGAAACACTCACGATTTGACTCTTGAGTGATCCTCTCAAGGAATGCTAGCCTTTCCGAAATCTTGTCTAGTACCAAGTACTTCGGAGGTGCATTCCGATCAGACTTCCACCTTTTGTTTTGTGGTCGTGTGCTTTGGTTTGATTCAAGCTCTGCTAATTCAACGATAGTACGCGCCAACTCGACGAAAATGCTTATGCATAGCAATACAGGCGCAAGATCCAGTACGATCAGCATATCACTAGTCGTGTGACAACTATTCAACTAGTCCATGAACACGCGAATTAAGTAGAATAATACACAAAAACAATGGGAACATCTTAGCGCAAAACCAATTAATTAAACTGAATTTGAGTTGAAATAACACACGCATCCGAAATATAGTATCTAAGATCTTAAATCAAATAAATTCTAAATTGAAGCCACATATTAGTTCATAATTGTAGCAGAATAGAAAGCTCAGAACCGCAAGATTAGTAGCTCAGAACTCAGAAATGGAAGCTCAGACACTCAAGCCACCTAGAAGGGCAACATAACCACATGCCACATATAAGCTTCGAAATGATAGATAAAAAAATCTGATAATTAAGCAATGTCCAAAGTAGCAAATAAACATGAAATTCAGCTAAATTCAGATTAAAAATCAATCTTTAGTATTAGAGTTACAATCCATTGGATCTGGTCGCAGAATTATTGAATTTTAAAATTCAATAATTTGCTCCATCAGGTTTCAATCAAGGACTGATCAATAATTTGCTAAATACTACCAAAAATTAATATGTTCCATCAACATTCAGTCAAGTTAGCAAAAAACTAACTGATGCAAACATATTGAAAACACTGTACGTGAAAAATAGTTTTCACTGGCAACTTTTGTTCAAATCACAGGTGTTTACTTATTTAACAACAAATATACAACACACAGTATATGTAGAAACATCATTACCACGGATTCAAATATAATCTCAATCACAATATCCTTTATTCAAGCAAAACTACAAATTCAGCAAGGCAACAGTAACCCTGGGCATACCAGGCGAGTACCCGAAGCCCACCATTTTTCGAACCCTAAACGTAAGAACCCCAAAACGAAACATAAATCTGAAAAAACGACTTGGCGTATGGAGCGGAAAATTAAGGAAGTACGAACTGAAGATTTTGCACCGGGCGACTGTGAAATCGCTGGAGCTGTGCAAGCCGACGGGCTGAGAGCTTGTTAGGGAATGGGAGAGAGGTGTTCGATTTTTGGGGGTTGAGAGGCTTTTATAGGTGGTAGGATGATGTAAATATGATTTGGTAGTAAGGGTATTACCGTAATTTCCAATGTGGGATAAATATGGGTAGCTACAAACCCTTCTTAAATTCCGAACAAAAAAATGGCGATATCACCAAGCTATCCCGACCAGAAAGGTTATCCTTCGGGTCGCGGGATAACAACTGTGTGTGTCCCAAACGGAGGACTGAACTGGATAATCATGGATATCCGTAAACTGATCAAGTTTATCCCGATTCTACTCGCGTACCAAACGCAGCCTTAGAGTTTGAATATCATGACAAAGGAGTTGTACAATTGAAGAACACAAACACACCACACCACACCACACCACACCATACACGCACACACAGAAACCTAACCTTAATCCCAAATTCTCTAAACCTTAACCCTAATTATTTTATAGAAAATAAACCCGTATGAAACTTTGGGTTACACAAAATGGAATAACTTACAGAAGAATTTTGGTATCAGCATTTAGCTCTGCCCATCCGAAGACAATCCGGTGAGAAATCCCTGAAGAGAGAAGAATTGGTGAAAATTTAAGAGAGAGAGAGAGAGGACGAAAAACGCACAAAGAGAGACAAGAACAATAATTGTACGATAGTGGCATATTTCAAAACCTGATTTGTTGATTTAGGCTCAGTTTTGTAGACAGACAACAGGGAAGATAACGCGGGATTTCTTGTAGTTATCCTGATTTATCCCTTGTTTGGTACCCAATCCGGCGCGGTCCCCTGCCCGGCAGATAACGTCGCGGGCAGGGTTTACTCCATGATTACTCCGCATTTTTTTCATGCCTATGATGCAAGGTTTACGAAATTTTGCATTTAACCTACATTACCTACATTGTGAATTGACAATTTTACTCTGACTTTTCACATTTATTATGACTAAATACCAAATATAAACACCATTGCAACCCTAATTTCATTCTGTCGATTTGTTCGAATTCTCCAAAATTGAAATAAATCACACACAATAGGGTTTGAAATCTCGTTGGAATTCGTCAATTTCCTCGGAAAGAATTCAAACTGCTGAATTCTTTCGTACAATTGTAAGCGTATGCTTGAGCTTATGTGTTTCTTAAGTGATTTGGGTTTGAGTCGGGATCTACAAAGAGAATTGTTTATACAGCATTTTGATCTTATGCTCGAGCAGGCTGGTCGTATTACCTATTGCTTATTCGGCTTCTTCTTGAAATTTGGGTCCACATTAGATGACGTAGAAAATGCATTTCTTCGATTTCCAAAGATGCCAGTTTTGAAGTTTGCATATAATTTATATAATTCTTAAATTTCTTGTTGAAATTGACATCGCAATCGAAGATATTGGCAAGCCTGTTCGTTTGCATCCCAAGCTTCTAGGTTCGTGCAAACCAAAAAAACTGCAGAGCTTACTGGTTTTGCTGAAATGTGTGGAAAGAACAAGCTCTGACAAATGCTTGACAGAGCTTGAAAATGGTGGAGAATAAGGAATAGCAGAGAAAAGGAGTTAGGGATGTTGTCCCGCCCGTTTTGCCCGCTATTATCCATTTAATGGGCGGCGACAGGCTCTATGGACATAATGGGCGGGTCTGGCCCGCCCGTTATATAGGCGGGGCAGATGTAGGTTTAGTTATTGAACCCGTGGGTCAAACTCACCCGCCCGTTTAACATTTATATATATATATATATATTTATAGGGAGCGGAAACCCTCACCAACTTTCTACACAAGTTCACACACAACATCCTGTCTGTTGATTTACTACAAAATCAACGGACATGATTAAAATCCAAAGATCTTCTCTTTCTTCTCTCTTTCCCTCGATCGGTTACTCTTTTCTTACAGTTTCTCTCCCTGAACTTCAAACCCATTTTCCCAAAACATGGTGCTTCTTTTGGGTTTAGGGAAAAAAAAACCCAAAAGAATGCCCTAAATCCTACGAAAATGGCGTACCGTAGGGTTTAGGGAATTCTTTTGGGTTTTATTCACTTTTTTCCCAATGAAAAATGCAGTAATCTCGACGTCCCCGCCCTACGGAATTTCGTCGTGTGTCAGAAACTGGAAGGAGAGAGAAATTAGAAAGAGAGAGAAACCGATCGAAGGAAAGAGAAGATCTTTGGGTTTTAATCTTGTCCGTTGATTTTGTAGTAAATCAACAGACAGGATGTTGTGTGTGAATTTGTGTAGAAAGTTGGGTGAGGGGATCCGCTCCCATAAATATATATGACAAATACATATCGAATTACAATATGTATATATATATATATATATATTTATGCTCGACTTTCTTCCATTGTAGACCCTCTTTCTTTATACAAAATTATAATACAGCCTAGCTCAATAAAAAATGGATCAGTGCATGGTTGTGT
>JAOWBN010013809.1:0-10884 GCA_028565015.1 Pinguicula moranensis
CTTGGTAGATCGCCAACCTCTTGTTTGCAAGCCAGGGTAGCATTGCTCAACTCATCGAGCCGATCAACCAAGGTCTTCGCAGCAGCATTCTGGATCGGACCATGATAGGCTTCGACCCTTACCCGCCAAGCCTCCATGCACGACACCGGTCTTCAATTACTCGTAGTTGTGCCTCCATCAAATAGGCACGGGCAAAACTCTCCAACGGTCACCCACGAGAAAGTAACTTGTAAGGCCTCTCAAATAAGTAACTTGCACGAGCGAGTTTTGGCAAACCTCGCTCTGATACCAAATGTCACGCCTTTGTATCACGGGCTAAAAATTTTCGCAATTTTCTCGAACGATGCCCGGCGGAATGTGACAATGGTGTGCGGCCAAAGTGTACCTCACTTCGTCAGCCTCTCGGTTAATACGGACGGTGTGTGCTAGTGTATTGTACGAAAGAAACAGCACAATTGTTTAGTCAAGCAAACTTCTTCAAACTCGAACAAGAATATAAGACAAGGGCTTGGTATCTCTCCCAACCCCTAATGACTCGAACGATCCCCTCAAGAATTCCCCTAACCCGGGGACGTTTTATAATTTAACGCCTCTTACAAAAGCACTCCCTAACTTTTCCCAAGTCTAGAAAACTAACTCTTGCTCCAACCCAAGGCTAACTCGTTCACCTTGTGGTTGAATGAATGACTTGGCTCTACAATAGGCACCCCTATTTATAGGCCAAGACCCTCCCTAGTAGTCGAGTCCTATATGAACTCAACTTATGTGCATGGATAGGGACAAATCCCCTTTCTCATGCAACTCGATCCTATCAATAAGGAGAACAACCCTATCGGATCTTATCTAGATGGCAAAGCATGTCTATCGGATCAAACTTCTATGGAAACCTTCCTTATCCGGTCGATCGTGTGCCTTATCGCCGCGTGACTTGCGCACCAAGTCCGAAGAACACGAATACTACTCGGTTGATCTGGCAAGAGTCCTCGCACGATTGGATTCTCTCATCGCGCGCACCCGTGCGCATCAGCCGGTCCCTCCTCAACCAGTCTTCAGCCTTCCCCGCAACTCTCCGAGCCAAACACCTCCAAACGATAATCTGCCTCGGCAGATAGCAATCTTTTGCCCATGTTGCCGAGGGATACTTCTTCCTGTCCGAGCAATTTTGTCAATGGAAAGGTGAACTCGAACTCAACATCTTCTCCCGCACGGCTTCTCTCGTACGTCGGCCTCCATCATGCATGACCTTCTCGGCGCTCGACTGGCAGAGTCCTCGTGCGTGCACGTCTGCGCACATCGGCCGATCACTCATCCACCCTCTCCGCAACCTCTCGAGCCAAAGTCAACATTTATAGATTCTGCCTCAGGCGATCTTCACCAAATACCCTATTGATCGAGGGAAATGCAATCCGTTTCTCAAATTCCCCAAACTGCTTGGCCAACTCGAAACCTCTATCAACATGTGCATGCGTTGCTTGCCACTCTGCAGTCGGCGCGCGGGCACGGGCGCACGACAATGTTCCTTGCGCCCGGTAGTGTCCATTGTGTTTTCCTACCTCGCCCAGATAGCGTCGTTCGACCCTCGGCGCGCTAGGGATCCCGCACCGGGGCCTTGTCAAGATTCACGGTTATGACAAACCACCCCCACCGGATGAAGTCGATGCCCTCATCGACCGTTCACGAACCTTCATCTTCTCCTCATACTCTTTCAGCTCATCCTCAAACTGCCACAAGTCCCAATCTTGCTCCCACGTCGCCTTGGCCTCGGTCTCACCCTTCCAATGAATCAAATAAAAAGTTTTTTTATTCCCGCCCTCTATTTCCGTCTGCCAATCAAGTATCTCATGGATGGTCTTCTTAAAATGAGAAGTAATCATGGGCGGTGCCCGCTTAGTTTGCCTTCGTCCCTCATCAACGTCCACATGAAACCACTTCAAGAAACTCACATGAAACGTAGGGTGAAGTTTCAAGCGACTAGGCAACTTCAAATGATAGGCCACATTGCCTACTCGATTTGGAAGGTTGGATATGCCCACATGCGTACTTGGAAGGTTGGATGTGCCCACAAAACATATCTTAGTGAATCCAATGACCATCTTTTGCATATCTTAGTGCAATTGGGGAAGTAGACACAAAAGTGGTTGTATCCGTTTACGTACGACCATTTATTCCCATAAGACAAAAGTTCTATCTTGCTGATCCGTTTATTGTGCTTCCTATAAAGCGTGTTACGTAAGGTGATATGAATTGGTGAAGCGTGTCTCTCTTAGATCTGTTTACTAACTTCACCTTCACCAGCGACATTGTGATATAGACAGTACCCATATAGTGTTCATAACTATAGTAAGTTATTAGCCTGAACGGATCTTCACCAAACACGCATATCACTTTGCTCTGAATTTGAACAGGTTGTGAATTGACAATACGCAAATCAGCTCCTCATGAGTTTTACGGCTAGACGTCTCACTCTTCTGCTGAATAACGTATGTTCCAGGACGGGCTGAACCTCCCCCGCACTTATGTTTCCCATGGCCTTGGAGATCTTGTATGCACCATTTTTTAACATGATCTATCTAAAAGGCTATAGCTTCATGATCATCCATACAAAACATGATCTTGTATGTGATACTATCCAATTGATACAACTTCATCTTAAAGAGTAAATAATAAATATAATACATGGCTAGCGATACTCTTGCATATCTCCTCAGTAAGTTTATTAGAAAGTTCCCACAAAATTATCTTTGTTCATTTAAAATCATAATATTCAAATAGCACATTGGCAAAGTGGCATTCCTCCAGACCTGGATATACTATTAAAAGTGGTTATTAAATTCTGAATCTAAATCTCCTTAAAATGGCTCGAATTTTGTTAGACAATGCTACAAGTGATGAAGACAAATTGCAATAATCCGAAAGCACGAGTCTAAGGCCTAGATATCACATGACTATAGTAAAATCAGGGATTGTGGGAGTCGTGAGGGTAGTTAGTAGAGATAAGACATAAGATCAAGCTTAGCCATCAAACAAATTGTTCATCACTTGCGAGGCTCGAGCTAACTTCAAAACTCTTGTGTTAGAAATGACATGGTCTTAGCCTAAATGCAAGAGTTCATACATGTTTGCATTTGTTCTTTGTTAAAGATGGGACCGGAGGTGCCATTAAATTGCGAGGCATCTTAGGTTAGACACGGTCATCTTCGCTTTCCCCTTCTCGACTTTCTTCTTTCTCTTGGTGATCCATGACTTGTCTATTGGACTGGTCTCGTCCCTTTGATCTCTATTCTTCTTAGGATCACCACTCGAACTAGTAACATTCTTGAAGTCCACGAGGCTTTCAACAATAGTTATGGCCATGGCCACATCTTGGACTCCCTGCCTCCGCAGCTCCGCTTGTGCCCAAGGTTGCAAATTGATCATGAAGTTGAACAATTTGCAAAACATTTGTCGCTCCTTAAGTCCTGCTTTGGAAGGTTGGATGTATTTTTCATGTCTTAATTTAGTAACAAATGGCTTATTCTTGTATATCGGATCGAGCTTAAAATCACGAGTTAGATTCTTAAAACCATTCATGTGAACTTTCTCCATTCATTTCTCATAGACCTTATCAATCTACCACAAGCTGACAATAGACAGTAAATAAATACAATAAAGAGGCCCTAATCCAAACTTCTCAAATCACAACAAACACCAAAACCATAACATAGAAAATTCCACTACCCATACAAGAGTGCTTAGCTACACAAATCCATAAGGAAAGAAATAAAAGCATTCATTGCAATCCAAGGCATAAAAGAATCCTTCTCCTTCCAATAGGTCTACCCTAAAAGTGTCGGAGGAGGTCCCAAAAAAAATGGGTAAGCTCCAATTTTGGGTTTGGGAAACTTCTTCTCCATCAATTGCAATGAAATCCCAAGGATTCAATGCCAAAATCCTAGAGAAAATGGGGGTAAATAGGAGAAAGAGTATAGATCTATAAAGTGAAGTTGCCCCTAAAGGAGGACTTAGGATTTGGGGTCTTGGGGAAGCCTTTAAATTGAAGTGGAGTAAGTAGGGGTAATGATGAAATTTTATAGTGCAAAAATTGATGGATTCCTATTGGATTTTGCCCGATGGAGAGCGTCTAAAATTGGCATGTTGGAACCTGGAACCTGAAGTCTGCTCCTGTGCACATAGTCCAGCATTGGAAAATTTCTGGAATTTCAACAAATCGAACTAGTGGTGTGTAATATACTATTAGAAAGCCCTTAAGTCCTATTTCTATAGGCTTTTGAATTATTGCATTTGGAGTTGTGGGGAGAGAGATATGAGCAATCTCGTGGAAGGTGTTAGACTGCTTCAAATTTACCTGGCCAGCTTCTAATGGTTATTGGCAGGCACCAAAATCTCATTAGAGAGTTTCTGATGGTCAGTGGCAGGTGCCAACTCTTGACAGGCGGTGCTATAATCTTCTTAGCATGCTTCTGATGGTAGGTGGCAAGCTCAAGGTCGATCTTGGCATCGTAAAAATCAATTGTGAACCTCTTGTGGTTGTTCTAGGCGGGCGCCAAAATCACTACAAATCTCTTCGGGTTATTCTAAGCGGGCACCAACTCTGAGCAGGTGGGCACCAACTATTTGTAGCTTCTCTTACCTTCCTTGACCATCTATTGCTCATTTCCATCCCTTTTAGATCTTTTTTCACAAAAATTGTATATGGGCACCTAAAAACACAAATAGAAGGAAAAGAAGTAAAACAAACAGAACCAGCACACAAATTGTTCATGAAACAAACCAAAGCTAGGCTAAACGAATTTGTGATGACCGTCGTACCCCTGGAGGTTCTCGTTACTATGGGTACCTAATAACTTATAAGCTGAATGTCCGATTTATTATCATTTGGAGGTATTTTGTCAACTTGTCCCAATATCCGGATTGTACGCAAGAGTTAGTTAACCCACTGATTTATATCTCGGATGCAGGGAACTGGGATGATAACACTTGGAGCTAGAACCTCACTTGGAGAAGAGAATCGAGGAATAATGAAGAACACCATCAGTTAGATGAGCTGATTGCCCTTCTACAAGGAACACAGCCTGTGCAGAATTGCCAAGACTCCTACTGTTTTAAATGTGAGATTTTTGGAAAATACGGCTAGGGAATGATGTTCCATGTTTAATTGGGTTTCTACGGCTTAATACGTTTCTTCCATCTCTGTTTCTTTGCATTATACATTCTGAAGTGTTATCTGATTTTAGTTTCGTTCAGTTGATAATCGTGTTATTCGTGTATCTCTTGTGCAAGAATAAGTTCCCGATTTCACGTTTTCGTTCTCTGAGCAAAGATTCACATCATTTGAAATTCGTCTCGGGCCTTTAACATTCTTGCACAAGAGATACACGAATGATGCGAATCTTTGCTCACATAACGAAAACGTGAAATTGGAAACTTATTTTTGCACAAGAGATACACGAATAACACGATTATCAGCTGAACAAAACTAAAATCAGTTAAAAATTTAGAATGTATAATGGAAAGAAACGGAGATGAAAAAAATGTATTAAGCCGAAAAAACCCAATTAAACATGGAACATCAACCCTTAGCCAACTACTATACTAGAAATGAATGTAAACCAGAGGATTAATTGAACGCCTACCCGAGGATCTACCCTATTATAAATACGAGTATCAAATGATCAACCTTTACATAAATCCTAAGATGTATGCAACCTAGTTCTCTTCAAAATAGGAATTCAATAACACAAAGAGATCTCCCTCAAAACTCATAATGAAATTAACGTCAAAAATTTCTTTTGAAAAGAGTGAAATTTGCCTTTAAATAGGCTACAATTTTAATGGGCCTAGGATTCTAATCCCTAGACTTTATTTGAGCCCATCCTAACTTAGTTCCTCAAAAGTAGGAAATTACCTAATTACATAAAAATTCAAAATTCTAACAAACTAATGGACTAATTTAATTGAAATACATAATAAGAAAAATGAACATTCTTCTTGGCAGCTTCTAATAGGGGCCGTGGTCTTCCACAGGTGCAACATATCATATGCTTGATCTGGTCTCCATAAGTCGCGTGCGAACGTTCAGTTTGAGAACAATATGTTCTGAAACTTTGCACCGTTATAATTTGATCTTATTTTGTCAAAATATGTATTGAGAAGTTCTCTGTCACTGGATAAAATTTCAGTTCAATAAGAACATTTTTGGACCTTCGATTGCCAATAAAATCGAGAGTGCGCAATGCTGTCAATGGCAGATCGTGAATGAACGAGACCAGTATGTTCCGAAATTCATATCTCATGATCGGACCATTAAAATCTGATCTCCTCTGAACAAAAAGACGCCCAATGAGTCTTCTAACTCCACTTAAATTTCCAGATTAATCTGACCATGTTTGTGCCTTTGATTGGAAGAAACCACGAAACTGCGTTTTATTATAATTCATATTGCATGATCCAATTACTTTAAACCATGCAAGAATCCAAATTCGTCTCGGGCCTCTAACAATCACATCATTCAGGCCCTGATTTGCGCAGAGCTTCTTCTACTTCTTTTACTTCTTCTTCTACTACTTGTTCTTATTTTTAGAAGGAGAGGTGTTTTGCCCAAATACTTAAAAGATAATTATTTAAAATTCTATTTTAATTGTATATTACCAAAATTTACAGTAGATTACCAAAATAACCTTCATTTAAAAAAATGGGCCCGACCGGGCTGTCTCGGAGGGTCCAGAATTTTTTGGACCCGCTGTGTCGCAGGGTCGCATTTTTGCGACCTGGGCACGACCCGTAGAAGACCGGCGGCCCGCAGTGCCGGGTTTGGGTCCGGGTTCGGTCTGGGCCCGTGTCGGGTCCGTGCTGGGCCCGAGCCCGGGTAATATTGGCACAATTTTTTTTTTTTGAAAGGCCAATTTTTTTTATACAAAAGCGATTACAGGAGTATTTGCAGATAATAAAAACAAAGAGACTAATCTCTCGCTCCTGACCAATTAGCTTTCGCCCTGGTCTACAGTGGCTAAATGGCGAACTCCTTGCACTGTATCCTTGTATGCAAGGCTAGCCTCTTGTGTATTGTAGCCACTGGATCGATCCTCTATCACATGAAAACTTCAAATCTCCTCACATGTGATATAGAATGAGCACTTGTTTTCTTTGGTAACTGGGTTGCATGGCTGGCCATGCCATTTGGGATCGATCAGAGGAGCCCCTTGCAACTTAGTCCATTTAAGATAGCCCATCCTTCACCACAAAATGTTATAACCATTGCAATAGAACCTAACCTGTACCGCAATAAAAAAAAACAGGTGATAGAAGAGAACATTATAGTTGCTTTAGATAAGGTTAAGATGACCTCCTGCTGTTCTGGAAAAAAGACCGCAATGCAAGGTGCTAATATGCAGTACACAACTAAAGGGCCATTCGGTTTCTGAGTTTGTGGTGTTACTAGAAAATTAACCTTCTCGGTCTCACTCTGTCAAGGGCCATTCAGTTTCTGATTGCAAGGAACCAGTACAAATTTTTGCTCATGCATAGAACACACAACTTATCCATATGCCAAACCTAAAATGAACCTCATGAAAGCCAGAACAGTCAAAGGAATTAGAAGCAAAAATCCTGCTAGAAACATGAAGTGCAGAGATAGAGAACCTAGGGAAGGAGATAATGTACTAGATTGTGTCTTTAGTACCTAGCTTGTACCTGTACTCCACAATCCTTAGTTAGTGAAATGTAAGCAAACCTGCGGTTGAAGCAACCAGTAGTTGAAACTATATGCAAAGAGCTGTTGCCTCTTACCTTTCAACCACATCCAAGTGTCCCTCTGTATTGCATGAAGCAGCAGAGAGTTGTGAGGCATTATAGAGGAAAAAAACTTTATTCCTAACCTTCCATATATGCCACATCGTTGACAACCAGATAGTGCTCCATGTGTTTACATTAACTCCAGTAGGAACTAGATTAGAAAAGTCCTACAAATCAAAAGTTAGTGTTCCACTGATTGGTTCTGCCAATATCGGCAGAGATAACCAGAGGGCAAGATCATGCCACAGTTTGATGATCAATGGACAACTGTAGAATAAATGTTCTATTGTCTCATCCTGTGAAAGACATATAGTGCATGTGATGGCCTGATTTAGAGGGATCACCCCTCTCCTCTGTAAAGTGTCTTTGATAGGGATAGCTTTCTGAACTAGTTTCCAGGAGAAAATGCACACTTTTTTCGGAGCAAAGCTGTTCCAAATGAGTTTTGTCAGAATCAAATGGGAAACATGAAAGCTATGTTGTGTACCTTCAGTGATGATGTTGTAGGCTTCCTTGGTAGAGTAGGAGCTTTGCTGATTGAGCTTGAAGGTGTACCTGTCCGGAGTGTGTTCTCTTGGTGAATAATTCTGTAGAGCACACTGCAATGCCCTCAGATATACTTGTTCAGAATCTCTGATTTCTCTTCTCCATCGCCAACACCAGATCCAGGAGCCTTGGAACCAATATCCTGCTTCTGCCACGGTGATGTTCCTGCACAACTCATTAGCAAATAATCTAGGATAAGTCTCAGCAAGAGGCTGATCATGTAGCCATTTATCCTTCCATAGTCTGGTGTGCAATCCATCACCCAGTTGCAAGGTCACATTATCCCTAAACCAAGGACAATTCAACACCTCTTGGATACCAGCAAGCCAGTCAGAACCATGAGCTCTTCCTCTGGGCCTGCCTACTTGAGTAATAGCCACTGGAGGGTATAAAACTCTGTGACCAGCGATGAATAGATCAGAGCCTCCATGCTTTGCTCTTAATATATCCGAGACTGGAGAAGGGACATTATTGAGGATATGCAGTCCCCATTTACCTAAAAGAGCATAATTAAAAGATAGCAAGCAGCGAGCCCCTAAGCCTCCATTGAGTTTAGTGGTAGTGATTTTATTCCAGGATGCTAGGCACATTCTTTTCTTTTCAGAGGAGCTACCCAGAAGAAGTTCCTTTGTATGGCTGTCAGCTGTTTGATGGTATTTTTGGGTGCTCTAAAGCATGAAAAATAGTGAGTAGGAAGGGCTGCTAAAACCGAGTTCAGAAGGGTCAGTTTCCCACCAGCAGAGAGCAGTTTATGCTCCCAGGATGAGACAACCTTCTTGTACTTGTCCAAAACAGGTTGCCAAGTGGTAGCTTTCTTCATCCGAGCTCCAACTGGAAGTCCCAAGTATTTGAATGGGATAGTAGCAGTTGGACAATTCAAGTAGGCAGCCATATCACTCAAAATTGCAGGAGGTACATTGACACCAATAAGTTTACTTTTCCCAAAGTTTATTCTCAATCCAGATGCCATTTCCAAATTCAGAAGGATAGCTTTAAAGGCTCGAACAGATTTCCAATCAGCTTCACCAAAGATAATGGTGTCATCAGTAAACTGGAGATGTGATACCATATAATCTCCTCTGCCAACAGATAAACCTGTGAGGATATTCAGATTTGTTGCTCTAGTGATCATGGCAGATAAACCTTCAGTAGCTAGGAGGAAAAGCAGTGGGGATAGGGGATCGCCCTGTCTGATACCGCACGTAGGATAGAATTCGTTTGTTGGACTTCCATTCACAAGAACCGAAGTGGAAGCAGATTCCAAAAGTCCTTGGATCCACCACTTCCAGCAGATAGGAAAGTCCATGAGAGTCATGATCTGCAGCAGGTACTTCCAATTGATTGTATCAAAGGCCTTCTCAAAATCAACCTTGAATATAAGGTCTTTTTTCTTCAACTGCTTCACTTCATCAACAATTTCATTTGCCATTATCACACTGTCAGTGAGCTTCCTGCCTGGAATAAAAGCAGCTTGATTGTTGCTGATCAACCTGGCTATTACCATCCGTAGTCTGTTGGCTAAGACTTTGGAAATAATTTTAGGCATACAACCTATCAAGGAAATGGGTCTGAAATCCTTGACATGAAGGGGGTTAGATGTTTTAGCCAACAGTGAAATGTGCGAGGCATTGATACCCTTGGCTAGTCTGCCATTTCTGTAGAATTCTAATAACAGTTGCAGAATATCAGGTTTGAAAGTTTCTTTAAAGTGTTTGAGGAAGTTGAAATTCAGGCCATCAGGCCCCGGACTCTTATGACTCCCACACCCATCCAAAGCAGGCATAATTTCAGTTTCAGAGAAAGGTCGTTGCAGGTACTCCTTCTGAGGCTGATCTAGAGTTGTTAGGCTGAGGCCGAAACATGGTCTGACAGCTAACTTCTCTGTAAAGCGTTCTTTGAAGTGCTGAAAGAAACATTCTTTAACGTGAGCAGGATCCTCCAGCCATGTAGAACCCTCCCAAATCCCATTAATCCTGTTCTGAGATCTAGTTGCCTTCAAACTGTTGTGGAAAAAAGCTGTGTTTTCATCGCCCTGAGTGATCCATTTAATTCTGGATTTCTGGTACAGGCAGCTGTTCAGCTTTCTTGAGGTGTTATCTAATTTAGATTGAAGACCAGCCAACTGCTGCTGGTCAATACCGATAGAATAATCAGATTCAGCAGCTAGTTCGAGTGCTTTAATACTCTGAAGTAAAGCATGCCTTTCATCAGACAGATTTCTGGGGGTGGACTTGTTCCACTTTCAGATTTCTTCCCTTAGCAACCTTATTTTGATCATAATTTTATAGCTCCAAGATCCATTAGCATGGATGAGGTTCCATGTCTTTTGAACCAGCTCCCTATAAGCACTGTCAAGTAACCAGTCATCAAAGACTTTGAAAGGGATAGGTCCCCAATTCGTCAGTTTTGAAGTTAGCCTCACTGGACAATGGTCAGACCCAATCTTGTCCAGAGCTGTTTGCAGCCAAGTGTCATTGTTATCTAGCCACTTGGTATTTACCAAAAATCTGTCCAGACGACTCATTGCTTTGAGAGATTTGAGGGACC
>JAOWBN010013820.1:0-10883 GCA_028565015.1 Pinguicula moranensis
CTGCCATTACCTATGGTTACGTTTCGTGTTCCGGTGCTAACGATGAAACTAGACGAATCCAACACGGTCAATCACTACGTTGTGGGACGTTATTGAATCACCAATACATTTAGGAAAAGTTAGCAACTAATGCATGAGAGCAAACGCATAATTTGGGGTTATTTGGAGAGTAAGGTACGTTTTTAGGCTCAAAACAGTCCCAAAAATAGTGACATTTTTATCCGCAATTATAGCACTTCACACGTGCCATATTCTTGGGGCCGTTAGCCTAATTTTTTTTAGTGATTTTCTTTCTTTGAACAAAATTTTGAGTCTTCTTTGCTGACTTACCAAATTTCTTGTTTCTCTTAGGGTTCCCCCATGAGTAGCAAGAATTTTGATAGGGGTGCGGAAGCTCACAGGTTCTCGTCTTCAAGCTCAAGATGCTTAAATATGTTAGCATATGTTTTGATGTTCACGTCATGATTCATCAAAGTTTTGAAGGGAGTCTACGTCTGTCTTCCCTTTCATCAGGTAGTGAATGAATTACATTATTCACCTGTTTAAACTCAGAAATATTGATCCCGCCAGCCTTGAGATTGCAAAGCATGGTAATCATGATGCGGAGGTGTTAAAGTACAGGTCGACTCGAATCAATCTTGTACTGAAGCCAATTTAGGTGCAAGGTACAGAGCCTTGTAGATGATGTTTAGTCATATTTCTCCTTGAGTTTGTCCCATATGGACTTGGTCATGGGCTCCACATCGTATGTGTCAACCAGGTAGTCATGCATGCAGTACAACATAGTATAACATACACTGATCTTTCTTGGCCCATGCTTCGTAGGTTGGTTAGGTTTTTTCGGATTCTTCCATAGTTGTATGCTCAATAACGTCTTTCTCGCGCTAGAGATACTGAATCTGTTGGGTTAGTGACCTAGAGCATCAATCGATGCACTTGTTAGTTTCATGTATACTGAATGATAAAAATTATTTTGTTCCTTGAGTTTTGTATTTATAAATTATGGATCATTTGGGTTGATAACCTGAATTGTGAAGCTCCATAATTTAATCAAAACTCTAAATTAGTCCCTAGTCTTAAAAATCATTAGCAAGGGAACAACTAGATGAATATATCGACTAGCATGTGGATTAATGCATGATCATATTTTACAGATCATTGATACGGGGTATCTGTTTAATCGCATGAAATATGAGTGTACGAGGTACATGAATATTGGACTCGACCTATATTGACTTACTGGATGGAGTGTGTTTTTGTCATCAGCACAGTCATATAATACTAATTCAGTTATCTGAGATATTCATAATTTTGGGTGATGAATGTGTATTACGTAGAGTTATATAATGTTTTTTTTGACCGAGGGGTCATAACGGTAAGTTTCCCAAATATGCACGATTCATGCTGGAATGTATGGAATATCAAGATGATACTTTCCATCTCATATTGGATGAGATTATTAATATCCATGGGCCCCTTGATGCGATAATAATTGTTACGCATGCAATTTGTGATTATGAGATAGTTACATATTTAACAATTATATACTGAAATATCAAAAAAGTGAATAATGGTCAAGGATGATACATTCCTGCGCTTGACATTAAATTTTTTTTTGATAAGCCAAATTTTATATATACGGGAAAACTATTTACAGAGGGGAAAACAAGAAACGAATATATACAGATCCCGGACTAGATATCTCGTGCCGATGAGCCTAGAAGTATGAAATCGGAGTTTGATTCCTTGATCATGAACTATATATCCCGCATTTTTGCCTTATCCTCTAGTATAGCTAAGGGTGATCGGTGCATGGCTCCCATAACCTCATGAATGCACAAGTATCTTCCTATTCAGTTCATCACCATCATCCACTCTTCAACAAAACTGGGTATCATGACTATCAACTTATCAATATTAATTTTGGAGAGTATTGGTACATAGCTCCTTTCAGTTTGGTGAGCTACCCCTGTAATGTATAGAGGATATAGACGATTGGGCAAGGATATAGAATTCACTTACAGGGCAACCATCCAGCCTCTTCCATCTTTTAGTCTCATAGTATCCGTGTTGCTAGTCTGGAGGATTTCATCTATGTTCCATTTCCATTGAAAGCCTTCTCTATGGCACATTGTTCAGATTTGCGATGCACTCTTTGTCACTATCACGAGTTTACTCTGTTTGTGTCCTTGTTTGTACTCTGTAGACACGACCTCTCTTAACTCTTGAACACTGAGTTGCTTGATATTGTTATGAACCTCCACTATAGAGCTGCAGTTATTTGGGCACATATGCTTAAATGCCCTTTCAGATTACATACAGGTCTTGAGATTTGGGTGCCTTCGCATGTTGATACATTTTCAAGTGTCAGCAACATCAGTAGACTTGTTGCTTGTGCTGATCGTCAGTTCAGGTACATATCAGATGTAAAGTTGTAGCCAAGTCTGTTGACAACATCAACTTTCAAATTTGTTGCTTATGCCTCACAGTAGCTTCTTTGTGTTTTACAGTCACCCCAATAGAATTGCCAGGACAGGATTGTAACACTCCTTGATCTTAGTTACACAACTCTCATGGTATCATGAATTGAAGGTGTTCAAATTTACGCTGATGGAATCAGACAATGCCCTAGTAAAAGGGTCTAACATTTCCACTTGAACCTAACCTGTACCGAGTTGAAAAGTAGTGTAGTGAGATGTGCAAGATCTACTTTTCTGAGATAAGGAAAGGATGACTCCCTATTTGGCCTTTACTGGTTGCTAACCGCATTGGTTGGCCATCAAAATGTTGTTTGCTGCCTGAGAGTGATTCCAACACGTGCACCCACCCCTGGGAATCTATTGGGATGAGAAGTGTAGATATGCCTTAGGAGGCCAATATGTGTACCTGTACCAAAGTAAATTGATAAATAGTAACGGTGCACCAAACAATTATATAACTACCAATGCAACTGCCCTTAGGATAGAAGAAGGCAAGCCCGGGGATTGAGTATCCAGTCTGCGAAGCAATATTGACATTAATTATTGGATATTAAGTTACTAAAGAATTAATACTAAATGGAATTATAGGGTCACGATGCATCTATATTAAATTGGATCATAATGTATTGCTAGATGCCGCTTATGATAGTTACCAATTTAGATATGGATCCTACTAGGTCGCTCTATCTGGCGAATTGAATAATTAAATAATTAATTATGTTAGACATAATTGACGAATTTCACGAATGAGAATTAATTGGGATTTGGTGGGACCACCCAATTCAATTGCAATTTAATTGGGTTTAATGAGATTAAATCCAGGTTATTAATTTGCAATTGGGCTCGAATTTAATTCGAGCCCAACCATTTAAAAATGAATTTGGGCCATTGAGCCCAAATGAAATAAGACAGATAAGATATCTCTCTAATTCGAGTCGATCGAATGAGTGAGACTTCATGCTTCATCTCTTGAATTAAAATTAGATTTTCTGTGAAGAATTTTGGATTATATTATAAATTCAAAAATTTCGTTAGGCTCATAATCATCACGTCCTTCATATCTAAAATTTCTAGAAAAATCTAACTTTCACGTATTGAAATAAATTCAAGCAAAAAATACATAGTAACACATACAACCAAATATATTGACACGTGTAATTGTTAATTGTAATAATTTGGCGATTTTTGCTATAGATCATTTTGTGGTTTAATTTTAATTTGTTCTAACCAAAATAATTGGCATAAATAAATTGTTAACGGATGAGATCCATGCCCCACAACCTTCGTAAGACAAACCACTAGAGTCCCAAAAAAATTCTCAGTTATCCCCTAGTTATCTGGCTACCAAACCTAACCTTATCGGACAATAACAATCTGAGACAATCTTTGCTCTAAACAAATCTATCCAACTCTAAAGAACAAGGAAAGACCCGACAAAAAAAAACAATAATGTGCAGAAGAGTCCTAGTGTTGCACGCTACCGCGCCAGACATGTGCCATCGCGTGCTACGCCTGTGCCTCCATGCGCTATGCTCGTGCCAAACCTTTGCAACTTCCTCGCCTTCATTATATCCCTTAAATCATGATAGGCCAAGTCCTGCCGTGTGCTGTCCGAGAGCTGCGCCTTGTCCTCGTTTGTAGGCGCGGCATCTCTGGATGCTCTTGCATCAGTTGTCATAGGTCCACCACGAATCATTTGTCTTAGGAAGTTCGTGCTTTGCTTCATTGTAAAGAAGATCGTTAAAAATGCTTTTGACTTATAAGAAAAGTAGAAATCAAAATAAATTAAAAATGAAATTTCAAAACAGTTAAAATTGAATTTCTTTTTCAAAATAGCAAAATTGCAATAGAGCAATCATAGAAAACAAGCCCGAAGCAAAGCAGGTATGTAAAAGTGGTATGCAAAGGGCAGCATTTGTAAGTTTGTAACCCGTTCAAATCTTGGCCCCCATTGCCATTGTCACTGCCACATGAAAATGTTTGTCCGGACCCCGCTGATGTGTTGTCGCACAAGGACTCGGGCACCATGCATTCTCTTTCAGAAAATCTAATCAATCAAACTAAATGCATTGAAATTTGACATGTTTAATTAGAAGCGGAAGGCCCCCACCCCCAGAGGCATGCCAGCCTCACTTGAATTTCTAAATAATAAGTTCGTTTGTTTTTTTCTCTCCCTTCACTTATTGTGGCTCTGCTCGCATTTAATATTTTGTGTTGCCAATGCCACTTGCAAGTGTATGCCATTAAAGGTGATTAAGGGAATTTGAACAAAGTAATTATGTCAACACTACGTTTCTTTTTATTTTTATTCTATATTTCCGTATCGTATCCACCATGTCCAGATGGATATGCTGATTCTGATTGTTTGGATGAATAAAGTCTCAAGTCGCTTCTTTAAGCTACTTGAGTTGAGGGGGGCTCCGCTTGGAAAACATGTTTTGAATTTAATTATGCAACAATTTGTTTCATTTATTTTTAATCTCCTTCTGTCAAAATCAATTCACTAGATCCTATTTTCCACTCCAATATGAAATTGTCTAGTTTAAGACAATCAAAAAGCTATATTTTTTTTATAACACAATTCTGTTGAGTATGATGCAACTCCTAACTATTGATTACTCTACTCAAGCTTCCACGCTTTACCACCTTTTCTGGTGTGTTTCTTCAACCTCCCGAAGAACATGACAAGGATCAGAACAAATTTTCCGGCATCACTCCATTTTCCGGCGAACCCAAACCAGGCATCCTGGCAGTGACCGTCGGGATTTATCTGCCGTGCACAGCTATAGCCCATGCTGAATCCGACATTGCCGTAGGCACTGGTAAGAAAATATTGGAGAAAACGAGGGATCAGAAACAATGCATCAAACTTATACAAGTAGTTAACCATTTTTTCACTGAAACGTTTCAATAATTCTCACCTCACCACTTCGACCACAATGTGGAGGAGATTGAAGTTTAGTGGATCCTGTTTCATCTTTTGTCTCTCCGTGATGCAGATGACCATCACAAATATGGTGATGTAGGTGAGCTGTGAAAAGAGCAGATTGCCCCAATTGGAGAAAACCTTCTTTTCATCTGTTCTGTTCTGTTCTTCTTTATCTTCTGGTGGTGTAGTGTCGATGATGTCGTCTTTATCAGACAAACCAGTTGGTGGTATATATGAAGTGTACGGTGGGAGGTACCTGAAACAAATACAAATAGTATAGAATAATACACCCTTGTTAGGACTTGTGTAAAAAAATATTTCTACTCACATCATTAGGATGAACAACACCAATATTGCCCGTGAGAGCATGGAAAGATCCACAATAGATTCCCCTGTATGTCTTGAATTCACCACTTGGAACAGAGATCCCACAAACTTCTCGTACCCTCCGAGCCCGCTGGTTGAGTCCGAACTCCACTCCAGCACGCAGAACAGCGCCATCTGTACGGCTAGGAATCCGAGCGCAGTGATTGCCAGATAGAGAGACCGCGAACTGGAAAACAGATGCCCGTATCCCACTTGGCGGGAATTTTTCAACAAGTATCCGTATTCTGGTTTCTTGGTCCTCTTCTCCAGAAATGAGATGATCAAACGCAGACAAACCGGGAACAATGTGTTTCCGATTAAGATCTGTGGGATGAGAATCAGGAGGAGGCCTGAATTCTTCTTGAAAACCACCATGTTCTCGTTGGTGGGGATGAATCCGCAGTTGGAGAAGGTGGACACGACACTGAATATCGAAAATGTCTGTGTGTTGATCCCTTTCTTACTCAGCACTCTTCTCGCACTCTTGATCGCGCTCACGTAGATCAGAATGCAGATGAAACCCGCTGCATGGACCACGAGAAGATACCATGAAACCAACCAGGCCAGAGTTTTGATGCACTTCACCTTCATCTTCCCTGTTTCCTCCTCTTCTTTACGATCCGGTTTGATCTCCACGATTTCCAAATCATGAGAAACTGTGACATCAGATTCAACTACTGAATTCATTTCGGTGTCAATCGAGGGATTGACGATCATCTTCTTCTGGTTCTTGATCCTCGCACTGGTGATGTGGAGTCCTATCATGGAGGTGAAAACCTCCCCACCGAGAAACATCATAATGGTCATGAGCACAAGCTGTATATTTGAGAAAGCCTCCATCTCTACGGTGCTCATGCTGGAGACTGTAACGGAAGAAACGGAAGTGAAGAAAATATCCAAGTTGTCGGGTTTGAATATCGTCGTTCGAAGCTTGAAGATCTTCAGAGCGAGGAATCCCAGTACGGAGAGTGTGACGAAGTAGCCAAGCTCCAACAGAAATGGATGCAACCGAAACACGATGGCGTGAAGAATGGACCCGAAACAACGACAACATGAATGGAGAAAGCTCACAAATGATACACCGAAACCTTTCATTTTGTCACTAGAAGGAGCAAACAACTTCATCTTTTATTTTTTCTTTTGTGATATGTTTTCTCTCAAGTAGAAGAGTTGGTGAGTTATAATGAAGCGAGTGTTTGGTGCTCTCTCTCTATATACATATATAATGCACCGAGACTAGTCAGGTGTCCCCGTGTATTTCATCATAATGGTGATTATTTGACTATACACAAAATCATAAAAAAAACTCAACGCGAAGACTTGAGATCTTTTCTTATATCTATAGAATTAGTATTTTGTGCTGAGAATCATATCTATGTCTACGCCTTTACTCCCTAATACCCTACTGTGGACTCGAATAGCATGTCGGAGATGAGATCAGGGAATATATTGAAGGCATTGTGATGTTGTTCCCAGGGAAATTCTGAGAATTCCTAAACCCTACACTTTTTTGAGATAAGTATACTCCAAAGTTACTCTTATTGAAATTTGGAAGAATCAATTAACATAAAATAGTAGAGAATATGTAAAGACGACTATAGAAAAATAAAGGTATAAACTTTAAGAATTACAATTTTTTTTAGGAAGAACTTAATTAATTGCAGTGGCTGAGCCACGGAAGGGGTAGGTCCTCCCCTTACCCCCACCCCCTCAATTTTCTTTTTAACTATTTTTTTTACATTCATATTTTTTAAGAACTTTTAATTACGCTCCCCTACTTTATGAGCCAGTGAGTCCTTATCCACCCCATCATGAAACTCTCTGCTTCCACTTCCACCCAGTATGGAGTTTTTTTTTTTTTGGATCATGAAAATTTTATGAAAAAAAATTACAGAATACGACATCGAATTTTTCAAGTCTACATTTCATCCCTAACAATGGTCTCCTTAAGAACTCAGCGACGGTAGCCGGCGGTGGGGGACCTCTATTTTTGCACCTTGATTTCTTCTGCCGCCCATTCAAAATCTGGGTGTTGGTCCCTTCCCTTAAATGAGATGATTTCGAAGCAGCCATATCTTCCAGATAGCAACAAGTCTACACTAATCAGTCTCTTTTCCCTCTTTATGCATGTCATTTCTTTTATTCGAAAATTTAATGATTATTATGTGGTCAGATTTCTTCGAAAAGAATTACATATCTATCGTTTACATCAAAATACAAGTGCCTATCTAAACATAATATATATACGATCTAGTATATTGTACGTGGTTGCCAAAATTCCTATAAAGACTTTTGTATTCTCTATGATTGAGTTAGTGAAGGTTAATATGTACTATTGCTATCTTTTGTTGAAAATAATTAGGTTTTTTTCTTTCTTTTCTTAAAAGATACATAGGCGACACTTGCCACCCTCTGTAAACATAATATGTAGGCAGTTCATCTTGCACTTTTTACTTCCGCTCAATCTCTGTTTTAAAAATTCTCGGTCTCGGCCATGTTTCGAAAAATGTAAGTAAGTGTACGTTGACCATGTTGAATTGGGATCAATCTTGCGGATATGCAACTAAGGAAACGCCAAGGAATTAATATGTTTGGGTTTGGCAAATTTTTGACCGCGTTTCTTTATTTTCCTTCCTAATACCTATTTGTTGGCTTATGTTCTCTCCACAGGTCCCCTAAATGGGAAAATGCGCCTCGGATTTTGACTTGAGCAGGAGGCAAGAATATGTTACTGTGCCTATGTAACTCATAACCAAGCCAAGAGTTTATTATGATCTATTCAACTTGACCAAAGCTGTGAGTGAGCCAATGATATGGAATCCTGCGAGTCTCCAGGAAATAAATGATTCAAACGGTCACGGCCCACAAAAATCTGTGCAATAGATGTAGGCATAGGCGGATTGAGGAGGGAGCCTGGGCCAGGGGGTGTTGGCCCCTTCTAGATTTTTTTAATATGTTTGAGCTAAAAAAAATTTAAAATATTCAAAAAAAAAAATAATGTGTGTGACCAAATTTTAATAGAGTTCTATTTTAATGGTGGATCTTGGGCCTTAAAAAGTAATAAGAAAAAATTGGCACAACCCAAACACATCTCAAAGACTAAGTTTTTATGTTTTATAATCACCTATATTTTAGATTCTTGGACATATTAAGTAAAGATCAAAGGAAATTTCAAAAATAAATCAAAACCTAATAATTGAAATAGGAAGATTTAAAATTGAGGAATTCAAAATTACGAATTACCTTGATTGAAAAAATAAATAGAAATCACGAAAAAATGAAGAGAAACTCACAAAGAATCTATAACTATTGATTTTAATTATGTTATCGATAAATTCTATAGGTCTGGAGCAAAATATGTAATATTTTTATTTTTGAATTTTATATATTTTTTGTTAATAAAGATAACTTGTAGTATATTAAATTATTTAATTTTTTTTATCATTGTTTAAACTAATAATATTTTTTTATGATTATTGAACAAAAAAAATAATATCACGTACTAAATTTTTTTATTTATCCTCCTAAAAATGTATTTGCCCCCAGAAAAAAAAAAAAAAGTTGGCCCGCCTAAATTTTTTATTTTGGATCCGCCCTTCATGTAGTCCGTCTTGGAAGATTCCGGCTGTTGATTTACAAGTGTTGTAAAGTATCAGCATAAAGAAAAAGGTCTGGATAAATTATTTCTGCAGATCCTCCATAAATTGATTTCTATATAATTAGGGTACAGTACACCATTTATTTTCCCACTAGACATGAAAAGTAATACTAAACAACCCAAAAAAGGTCTTTGTGACTGAAATGGACGCATTCAATCGCATTTTGCTGCACTCTCCGTGGAGCCTGGAGGTCACTTATCCACCACTAAATTCTATTGTAGTTAATTAATTGAGAAGAGTATCATCTGGTTAGGGTACTTTTGTCGCTCAGAATTGGCAAATTGAAGAAGAAATTGTATAGATTCGCGAAAGAAAAACGAAGAACAGACTTGCTAGGTAATTTTTCCCAAATTTTCTCTTTAATTCGTAATAACTGCTTACAATCGTTTTTTATTTGTTTCTTTTCCTTTTATATTGTTTTTATGTACAAACAAAAAGCAAGGGCGGATAGAGGGGGGCTTGGCCGGGCCCAAGCCCGGCCTAACTCCCCCCTCTTTTTTAGTATAGGCCCAGCCCAAAACTACTATAAAAAAAATGTAGAAGAAGGAAGCCCAAGCCCGTTTCGTTTGCCAAAGCAATGCTCAGTTCTGTTCTGTTCCCATTCTGTTCGGCTGTTCGCTTTCGGCTTTCTCATCCAATATTCCAATTCCAACTTTGCAGAAAAGGAAAGTATTCCCGTCCCGACCGAACCGAATCTCGCTGCGCTTAGCCGATATCGGCAGTGGGCCTGAAAGAAGAAGCTTTCGAAGCTGAAGCCGGAGCCGGAAACGAATTCGTTTTTGTTCGTTTCGAAGACAAAGTTCTAGGTAAAGCTCACTGTTGTTTTCAATTCGTTTTTGTTCGTTTCAATTCGTTTTCTGTTGTTCTGTATTTGAAATTTGATAGCCTTGATGTTTTTTAGTGGTGCCCTGAGAGTCTCTGAAACACAGCTACAAGCAGATTACCAATAGACTATAGACACACACACGCACATTTCTCATGGCTTTATTGATTAACTAAAATGATGTTCCGTGCCTATTGGATCTACAATATTCACTTGTCCTTCTCTGCTTATTTCGAGCCAGTTAATATTATTCCTGTCAGTCTTTAGAAACATAAAGCTAGCACATGTCCATTTTATGCTATTGTTATATTAGGATTCACATTGTTATATTAGGATCTTCTTTTTTTATTTTTAATGCTCAGTTTTGTCTTTGTGATTAGAGATGGATGGCAATCGAAAAGCGAAGAAACTGAAAACCTTGGATTCATTCTTTCAAAGGAAGGAAGCTTCTACAAGTGAAGATTATCACTTGCAATCCCAAAGAGTAGAAAATGAAATTGTTCCTCCTCCTCTTGAACATGATCAAACCAGAGTTGCTGATAATGTTGCTGATCAAACCAGAGTTGCTGATAATGTTGCTGATCAAACCAGAGTTGCTGATAATGTTGCTGATCAAACCAGAGTTG
>JAOWBN010013831.1:0-10883 GCA_028565015.1 Pinguicula moranensis
CAGAATTACATTAAATACAATTACATGATAATAAGGAAACTTGCTAAATCAAAGGATCTCGTAATAGAGACTCTCTCGTCCCTAGGCTGGAATAGATCCAGCAAGTTTGTCTTCGGAGAAACATGATTGTCTGATGATAGAAGGTGGTCCACTTTTTTCTGTCCATGGATCACCGCTGGATTTTGGATCAGGCTATTTCCAGCACAAGTATCAGATGGTAAAGAGGGCCAGTCACCTTCTTTTAAGGTACTTTGTCTGCCTTGATTGGGCCTCATATTCCAAACCGGAGGCTTGTCAACAGTTCCCTCAGTCACCTGGAAGCCAAATTTCTTCTCACTAGTGTCAATGTCCAGAGAGAGATTCAGAGGTGAGTTAGAACTTGTGAGGATGTGCAATCGGTCATATTGCATGAGGGATTTGTTCCTGGTATTCCCATCAATGACAATAAGGGAACCAAGCCGCGCAACTAGTGGTCGGCAAATGGGTGGGCCGGGCCAGCTTACCCCGCCCGTTACGGGTAAACGAGCTGGAAATTCCAGCCCGGCCCGCCTATTTTGAAAAAATGGGTCGGGCCCCCCGCCCATTTTTGTAAACGGGCCAAGCCTGCCTGCCTGTTTACAAAAACAGGTTGGACCCGCCTGCCTGTTTAAAAATGGCAACCCACACGGCCCGCCATTTTGTATTTTTTATTAATTTTTTTATGTTTTTAATATTTTTTAAATATTTTTTTATTATTTAAAGACCCGCCGTCGCCCATTAAAAAATGGGCGAGGCGGGGTAGGGTCGTTGCCCTTTTTTACGAGCAGGGCGGGGCAGGACCGTTTGCCCCACATTTGCCAAACTCTACGCACAACTATCTCTTCGAAGAAAATATCATACTAGCAGTATAGAGGGGTGCCTCTTATCTGCACCCAGGCAGGACACGCCAACTCCCCATTGATCAACTTCCGTGGATGAAGTGAGTGGAGGCAGAGCTTGCGAGAGGTGTCTGTGTCGGATAACAAGATTTTCTGATCATCTATTGATTTTAGTTGTACAAGGAATTCACCCCCTTCGAGACAGTTGACCATACAGCCATAGTATCTCGCTGCTTGTAGGATATCGCCCATACTTTTCAGGTCCAACAGGGAGCAGGGTGGCCAACTAGACACATTAACAACCATTCCGACTACTTTGGATCTGGCTTGAAAGAGATTGGGAGAGTGCTCTCTGAGGTGCCGAGTCCAATGGACTTTGTCTTTTCAATTGGTCGGATTATTGGGCTTCCAGAAGTTTCACCAGCTATCCTTTTCTCAGAGGTGTTGGCCTCATTAACCCTGAGCGTATATGAACCAACCCAGATCCCGTTTAATCTTTCTTTAAGAAGCTGGTGGCCTGATGCCTTGGTGTATCGGACGAAACCGAACATGTTGTCAACAGATGGGGAAGTTTTTAGGACATGAACGTCGGTGACATGTCATAAGCGGAGAAAACATGCCACATATCAGCCTGTTGCCAAGAAATGGGAAAGTTTGTGAAATGAAACGAGATTGAATCAGAGCAGAGTTTTCGTATATGGAAAGGTAGAGGTTTCCGGGTAATGGGGGCTTAAGCATCCGCTGAGGTTTTCTTGGCATTTATTGAGGGCCATGGCACCTGACTGGAGTCCAACCTAGCTCCGGATTATATTCCTCAGAATCTGGAGATGAAGGATCATTTGGATTTTTGGAAGACTCACCAACCTCAAAGACAAGTTCCATGGTGGATGAGTAACACCGCTCCTCCGGCCAAGAGCAGAGACCGTCAGATAGTGTCCTACGTAGAGCGCACCTGCACAGTATAAAAAGATAACTTCGATAGATGTCCGGTGAAAAAGAGATCTTGCGGTGTTCGAGGTTACACACTGAACTTTTCACAATGTAGTGAGAAGGAGGAGAATTTTAGAGAGAGAATCTTGATGTATGCTAGTGAAATTCAATCGTGACAATTGTTTTAAAAAATGTAATTTAATAACTAATTTATTCAATTCATTTAAATTGCATAACATAACTAGTGAAAAAAAACTGGATCTTATCTTAAAACCTTATCTAATTAACACAATAAATATAGAAAAATAAATCTCCATTGGATAACAGATTCAGCTGGCAGGTTAGTCGTCTTCTCCGCCGCTCATTAGCGCACGACCACATGATTCTTCTGTACGATTTACGCAGTCTTTTATAATAATTTTTTAATACTTGTGGCGTTGAATCACAAAGCTTGGACGGCTACTCCATTATTTAATCTAGTTTTGAAGAGTTGAATGTGCGTCAGGTTCAATGTGTTGGAATAGTCAAAGTGAATTGGTTTTTTTGCGAAGAGGTTGGTTGAATTGATCTGCGACTGAACTGGAAGGAATTTTATATGTTCATCAAACAAAAAGTAAGCGTGAGAAAGTGGTGTGGATTGGCGTAGCAAATTACTTTATTTAATAGGGTGGAATGGAAGAAAATATTAATATGCAGAAGGATTGGGGTTACGTGATTTGACAAATTGGAATACGGTTGTAGATGTAAAATGAGGTATTGCAATGATCCGCCTCGACCGGGTTTGAAATCTTGACCCTACCACGAGTCATTGTTTTTTTTAGTAACTAAGGGTATCCGAATCCACATAGGGACCCGACTAATTCCTTAGGGCCGTACTCCAGCGTCACCCAGTTACGGACCGGTTAAATCGCGAGTTCTCGAGTGTTACCCCGAGCGACCCGCGGACGTGGCCACATGAATTGCGCCCCCACTGGGGATCGAACCTGGGTCTTTAGGCAAGCCCTGAGAATCCCAAGCGATGTTCACCACGAGTCATTGTTGATGCTCACACAATGTTATTTTTGCAAGTTTAGCGATAAGGCAAAGCAAAAATTGACTTCTTAAATACTGAAAATGATCTTTTGCTTGATTGAAGTCTGAAGCTGACAAGCAAAAGTTGCCCAAAATCATACTTATGGGTATATATACTTCCAAAGTGGTGGAACACCCTCAGTCATGTCCGGCCGGAGAGGGGGTCAGGGGCCTCTGGCCCTCCCTGAGTCCGTGATCGTATCCCGCCAGGCACCCTAGCCCCTCCACAAAAATTATTTTTTATTGTAATTTTATTTTTTACTCAAGCGAATATCTGAATTTTTAGACATATCTCCCCCCCCCCCCCCTCCTTATATAAAAGCAAAATGTCATCTCTTTTCTTTATTTTTTTACAATAATTTTTAGTCGGGGCTCGACGGTGATTTTTTTCTTTGTGATTTTTAAATTTTCAAATTCTTTCTGGAATCTTTCAGCAACAAATTTTGATAATTTTCATTTATAGTTTCTTTTGAATTGAATTTTTGATTTCAGCTATTATTGTCTCGATTCGTTCTCATTCCAAAATAAGAATGCTCTAGTGGTGCAAAGCATACCATGGTCCATGGTCGGACTTAGCCTACCTCATATTACAATATCAACACAACTTTGAGGTTCTTTAAATCAGTCTACTATCTATCCCTTCACCGATGACCTGAACACACATCTTGATTTCTTTCGCCATGGTCTATTTGTCCTTTGACTCATTCTGGAACACCTTACTTTATCTTCTTAACCAAAGCGACCAAAGGACCTTGTTGAGCTACCGCTCAGCATTGCCATCATCTACGATGATCTCGGAAATCACAAGTTCTTCTCACAGAAACATTAGTGGACAATCAGCCGAAATGCTCAATGAAGAGAATGAAGCTGCACTGAATGATGAATGGACCAATAGGAAAGAAGTTTCATTTGAACGAAATTAGAGCAGATTAAACGTGAGAGAAGATTCTGTAAATTGGTATGATCTTCAATGATCAATACCGTATTGATATGTATTCATTTATAGAGTTTCTTTACAACTATACAAGGTAAGTAGATAATTACAAATCTCTTCCTAATCTATTTGCTTGATTTTCTCTTTGACTCTCCGTGAATATCTCCATAGACTTCTCTTCATTAACATCCTCCCGCAAGCGAGAGGGGGGTAAAACCACCATAAGCTTGTCACGAAGAAATTGAAACCGGGTAGTGCCAAGTCCTTTGGTGAAGATATCAACAAATTGATCATGTGTACTAAGATGTTGAATAATCATGTCTTTATTCAGAACCTTCTCACAAATAAAATGGTAATCGACCTCAATATGTTTCGTCCTTCCATGAAATACTGGATTCGATGCTAGTGCAAGAGAACCAATATTATCACACCACAGAACTGGACAATCAAAGAGTGGAATATGAAAATTACGAAGTGACATTCTGATCCAATATATCTCAGTAGTAGTCAATGTCATGGCTCGATATTCAGCTTCAGTACTTGACCTTGATACGACTGATTGTTTCTTGGCAGACCACGAGATAAGGCAGTTGCCAAGAAAGATACAGAAACCAGTCGTTGATCGGCGATCAAGTTGATCTCCAGCCCAATCTGAGTCACAAAACTCCTGAAGTTTCAACGATCCTGGGGTGAACAAAATACCAAGATCGAGAGATCCTTTAAGATAACAAAGAACTCGTTTGGCAGCACTCCAGTCAGATAAGAAAGGGGAATGCATATGCTGACATAGTTGATTCACAGCAAAGGAAATATCAGGACGAGACAATGTACAGTATTGCAAGGCTCCAACAATCTGTCGATACAGAGTGATCTCAGATGAAGTAAGAGTGGTACTATTGGTCTCTCGGGATCCAGTAGCAGATGGAGATGGCAGAGGCTTAGCTCCAATCATTTTTGCTCTTTCAAGAATATCAGTAATATATTTACTTTGCCGAAGATGGAGACATGTTGCATCACGAGTAGCTTCAATACCAAGAAAATATCCCAGATCACCAATATCGCGAAGACGAAATGATGCCTGAAGACTAGCAACAAGATGTGTAAGAGCACTTGCCGAGGAGCCAGTGACTAGAATATCATCAACATAGACTAACACGAACAGCTGAATATCAGATGAATGAAATGTAAACAAAGATGAATCATTGATTGAACATAGAAACCCAAGATCCACCAGAGCGCGAGATAAACGAGTATACCATGCTCGCGGTGCCTGTTTAAGACCATAAATAGCCTTAACAAGAGAACAAACATACCCTGGATGTTGAGAAGAGACAAATCCAGGTGGTTGTTCCATGTATACTACTTCCTCAAGTTCCACATTCAGAAAAGTATTCGATACATCAAGTTGACATATCGACCAAGTGAATTGTACGGCAATAGCGAGGAATAAACGAAGTGTAGCCATTTTGACCACAGGACTGAATATCTCAGTAAAATCGAGGCCATATTCTTGTTCAAATCCTCGAGCAACAAGACGAGCTTTATACCTATCAATAGACCCATCAGCTTTCTGTTTAATTTTGTATAACCAGCGACACCGTAGAACATTTTGATCAGGAGGACGAGGACAAAGCGTACATGTTTCATTTGCTATCAACGCCTCGAATTCCTCGTGCATAGTAGTTTGCCATTCCGGAGATCGCGAAGCCTGTAGATAGGTAGATGGTTCTCGTGGAATCTAAACACTGGCAAAGGCTTTAAGTGGTATTTAGTAGAATAATATAGATGATAATTAGGAAATTGTCGTGGTCTACTTGAACCTGTCTTAGACCTAGTAGTCATTGTTGTAACGGGTAGGCCATCTGAAGGTGGAATAGGATCAGGAACAAGACATGGATAGGGTACTGGGTCAGGTATAGAACTTTGGCCATGTGGATGGTTTGTATGATCTGGGATGACAATCTGTGCGGAAGAATCAATCACACTAGGAGACATAGATAGAGGGGATGATGCAGGGGATATTATTTCAGTAACCAAAGGTGAGGACTATGGAGCCGAAACAGGCATAGAAGCGGGAATCCCTGTAGGGTTAAACGAGCTAATACGAGTAGGTATAAAAGGTGCAGAAATATGAGTGGGAATACCTGAATCGGAGATAGCCACTGATGAAGATTCAGCTGCAGGAAAGTGCACCGAGGCAAATGGAAACACTATCTCATCAAATATCACATGTCGAGATAAATAATTGGTCCTTGTTCTGAGATCATAACACTTATATCCTGAGTGTTGAGAACTATACCCAAGGAAGATACACTTGAAACTACGAAACATGAGTTTATGTGAATTATAAGGACGGAACAAAGGATAACAAGCACAACCAAACGTGCGAAAGTGAGTATAGTCAGGTTTGGCACCAAAGAGTTTCTCATACGGACTACAATGTTGAAGGACTGGAGTAGGTAAACGATTAATGGCAAGGATAGCTGTAGAACAAGCTTCAACCCAGTAAGATGTAGGTACAGATGCTTGGGCAAGAGGCGTGAGACTCATTTCAACTATGTGACAATGTTTTCTTTCTGCCAGGCCATTTTGTTGAGGTGTATGGGGACAGGAGATTCTATGAAAAATCCCACATTGGTTAAGATAGTCCCGAAATTGATTAGAACAAAATTTTCCACCCCCATCGGTTTGGAACATTTTGATAGTATGAGAGAATTGATTTTCCACAAGTGCTTTATAGGTAAGAAATGTTGCAAATACCTCAGATTTAGATTTCAATGGATAAAGCCAGGTAAAACAAGTAAAATCATCAACAAAAATAACATAATACCGAAGGCCTTTATGAGAGAGTACTGAGGTTGACCAAACATCAGAATGTATAAGTTCTAAATGACAAGTAATAATACGACTCGAAGGCTCAAATGGTAATTGCTTACTCTTACCAAGTTGGCAAGGTTTGCATACAGACTCTGGGTTCAGAGTACCAGAATATGGCAACTGAGATTGACTAATAATAGAACGAACAATATGAGGTGACGAATGACGAAAACGAGAGTGCCAAACTAAAAAGGAAGGTTGAGTACCAACACGTCCAATCAAAGCATGTTTAATTTGATGAGAGCTGGTACCAATCCGAATTGGGTACATTCCACCTTTACTGGGTCCCTCCAGCAGTGTTTGTTCCGTCTTGGTGTCCTTGACAAAATAACCACGATCAGTAAGAATGAAATAACATCTATTATCTACACAAAACTGATATGCTGACAACAAATTTGTTGAGGCATTAGGACAGTGAAGGACACGAGATAACTGTAGGGTACGAGTAGGTGATTTAATATTTAAAGAGCCAATGTTCAGAATATTCAAACCTGTACCGTTACCTACAGCAACCAAATCAGATCCAGAATATGGCTGTTGCTGCGCAAGAGGAGCCGAGTCATTGGATATATGGTGATTAGCTCCACTATCAACAAACCACACACTATCATCAATATCCAAATTTACTTGTGCGGCCATAGCAGCCAACTGAGCAGGAGGGTGTCGACCTTGATATGCAAAATTCATTCTATGGTAGCAGTCAAGGGCCGTATGATAATATCGATCACAAATTTGGCACTTGACTGTATTTGGTGACACCTCTGATTGGGCCTGAGAACTGCCAAAATTTCTGTTCGGCCCACCTGTACTGTTTGGCCCACCTGCATTCTGTCTGGATGGATAAATAGGTCCATAATGATGAGCAGATCCACCATTCGGCCCAACAGATATAAGTTGTCCAACATTCGGCCTAGAAGATTGAATAGCATTGATATGCGGCCCATTAGGTATAGGGCATGTATACTATTGGCAACCTCGTTCTCTCTGTCCTCGAGAATCATCTCTCCGTCCCTGAAATCTGGATTTCGAAGGTTGCCGTCCATGGCTATAAAACGTCGCCGGTTCCGGCGTCAGAGGCGGCAATTTTGCCGCGAAGTACAAGAGTGCCCGCTCAAACTTATCGAATTCCATACTCTTGTCATCACGCAGCAGATTTACATTTGCCACAAAAAGATCAAACTATGAATTGAGTCCTCCGGCAATGTACGAGATCAGATCATTGTCTTCAATTTTAGAGCCAGCCGCACGGAGTTCTGCAGAGATGCGTTTGGCTGCACCAAGATAAGCACTACATGTCTGAGATCCTTGAGAAAGCGTCTGAAGATGGCGACGCAAATCAAACTTTCCTGTCTTGTTTAATCCACCATATTTTCTGGCCAAAAACTGCCACACCGCGTTAGACGACCGAAGGTGAAACACAAGATGGAGCAAACGATTAGTCAGCGTGGAATTTATCCAGCTAAGACAATACTGATCCTTTTTATACCATACGGCATAATCGGGATTTGGTTTTGGAAGAGCCTCATGTCCTGCTATAGTTTCACCGGGGATGAATTCGGCCGGCGCCTTCTCGGTTCCGTCCACAATAGGCATCAGATCATGACTTCTTAAGATTGGCATGATTTGAGATGCCCAGATTAGATAGTTGGATCCATCGCATTTGGTGATAGCCACTGGAGGTAAGCTTGGAGAATTGAAAGTGGTCATGTTCAATTACTATTGCTGGATCTTGCAGAATAGATGATGAACAGAACGTATATAGTTGTGTGTAATGATTGAGAGAACGTTCAATACACACAGAACAAAGACTCAGATTTTGAGCCTGAATGGAAAAGAAACTGTGAGCCGAAAAACTTCATAGTTTGAACTTGAATTGAGAAGCAACAGGAAGCCGAAAAACACCAGAATCAGAAGAATGGCGTTAGCCGCGTTCTCTGATACCATGAACGAAATTAGAGCAGATTAAACGTGAGAGAAGATTCTGTAAATTGGTATGATCTTCAATGATCAATACCGTATTGATATGTATTCATTTATAGAGTTTCTTTACAACTATACAAGGTAAGTAGATAATTACAAATCTCTTCCTAATCTATTTGCTTGATTTTCTCTTTGACTCTCCGTGAATATGTCCATAGACTTCTCTTCATTAACATCATTATGTTATGGATTGGGACACGTGGTTGCACTTACGCGCTTGGATCCACTGTGATCAAAGCGCAGACACATTTTAATTAGTTGTAGCACGTTTTTGTTTGTATAGAACATAGTATAAAAGAAAAGAAACAAAAGAAAACGATTGTAAGCTGTTATTGTGAATGGAGAAAAAAAATCGAAATACCGTTCTTTATTTTCTCTCGGGAATTCCATACAATTCATCGATTCGACCCCTTCCCATATATATTTCCAGATGATCGTATAAGCTCAATGGCATCACGTAGACAATGAGGACAGGATTACAGCTACATCTTCGGGAATGATGAAGGGAGAGGGAGAAAGAACAATGGAACCATCGTCGTAGCACGGGGACCTCCAAATAATTCCTAAATCGGGTTCATGAAACCTCAAACAAATTTGACTTAGCTTGATTTCAAGATTCATGGCATAAACAAGAACTTATCAACCTATTTAGCGCATATCGTGTGGTAAAAGATCTCTACAATCCCTCACGAAGAAACAACAAGATCTTTAATCATAAAGTGATTGTTGCCGGAGAAATTATAGAGAAAACTCAATTGCACCGGTGGGAAATCCTGACCATATAGTTTGGCGGATTCCTTTAGAATGCCCAACGTGTGGGCAAGATAGATTTTTGTCTAGGGGCATTCTTGTAACTTTGTACACAGCACTAATTTTCTAAAATTTGGTTTAATTTGCTAAAAACATTATTAGGCTTAAGAGCTTCTCAATAGTGTCAGTTACTCCCGCACTATATGACCTTAAAAGTCTATGTTTAGGGACAATAGGATTTAGGGTTTGGGATTTAGAGTTTAAATATTTAAATTTTTAGGTCGTAGGAAATAAGTTTTGGGGTTTAAGGCTTACAATTTAGGGTTTTTAGAATTTTTGGGCTTAGGATTAGTAGGTTTCATAGTTTAGAGTCCTAAATCCTAAATCATAAGCCATAAACCCTAAAACTTATACCCTACTATCTAAAAATCTAAATATCTAAACCCTAAACTCTAAACCCTAAATCCTACGGACCCTAAAATTAGACTTTTAAGGAATATGTGTTCATTAATGTGTCAAATAATGGGTTCAGAGATCCTATCCCTATATATAATAAACTCTTTTTTTAGACCAATATCATGTTTAAAAAAAACTTTTTATGACTATAAAAATAGTATCCAAAATAATCTTCCTAAGCGTGTAAAATAAATCTCACACTTGGCCCTTCACTCTTATGGACCACCCAACTTGTAGCTAATAGTAGGATCAAGGAGAGATTCACTTGAAAAAGTGTATATTTGGTCCATGATTTCATTGCAGTCAAAGGGCATATAGTCAAATATATAAGACAAATTTGTGATGTAACTATATTGATATTGGAGTTCTAGAAAAATCATCATTTTACTTTAGACTTTATTACCTTGACAGATAGGAAAATGGGGGTAACGGCTATTGGCAGGATCCAAGAGGTTTTAACAACGTTTGGCGGACAACATAATATTTTTTTTAAAAAAAACAACAATAATATTTTAGTTTTTATATTAAAAATAATTATAATGTATTTATAGGTATGTTGCAAACAACATTAAATTAACATCCAAAGGATTATAATTAGATTAATGTGACAGAAAAAAATATATCCAAAAAAAGATTTTGGAAATTTAATTAATGATCGTGGGTAATATTAAATTCGATATAAACAAATTTAATAGAAATATTATGTGTTAGGGGGGATGGGGGGCTAAGCTTTTTTAGTATAGGGAAGTTTCAATAACAGTTCTTATTAGGGAACAAAAAAGAAAACAAAAACTTAACAATGTAATCTAAGAAAGAATAACTAAAGGAGATAGACGCCTCTCCCCTCCAAATACATTCAGTCATTGTTAAGATCTCATTAAAATTATGCATCGATTAACTTCAGGACAGGGCCAGGGGTTGGGGGGCCCCGGGCCACCACCCTTCCAAAAAAAATTGTCTAGTGAAAATCTTTTTTTAAATGTATTTTTTAGTACAACGGCCATGCCCCCCCCCCCCACCCCACCCCC
>JAOWBN010013842.1:0-10883 GCA_028565015.1 Pinguicula moranensis
CCCCCTCCTCCCCGCCACCACATGCCATCCCCCTCCTCCGAGCCGTCACAACATCTCCTCCCATGTTCCCTCCTGCTACAGCACATTCCGAAATTAAGCTTTTGAATCGCACGATTCTTGTCGTTCTATTTTAAACATGTCGCTTTGCTTAAACGTATGTTATGTTTGTTATTGATGGTTATGTTTGTTATTGATGGTTATGTTTGCTATATTCACATTAGTCTGTTTTAAATATATCGCTTTGATTAAATGTATGTTATTCTCGTATAATGGTATAGCAGCAACATAGTTCACAACCCATCCCAACATAGTCCACAACCTGTCAAAAAAAGTCTTTAATCACAAAACCATAAAAGTAAGCATATGTTCACAACATAGTTCACAACATAGTCCACAAACATGTCCCAAAAAGGCCTTTAATCACAAAACCATAAAAGTAAAGCATAGGTTTACAACATATTTCCCAACATAGTACACAAACTTGTCCAAAAAAAAGTCTTTCATCACAAAACCATAAAAAATAGAGCATCAGTTCACAACATAGTTCACAACGTAATTCCCAACATAGTTCATAACATGTCCAAAAAGTCTTACAAAAGGAAACCACTGGATCATATTTCACACTTTTAGCACCATCCATGCTACATGAACCTCCCCCTCCCCCTCCCCCATTTGCGTATGGTCATCAACAAGTATGTAAGGAAGTTTTTGATGGTTGAAAACAATATTGTGTGACATTTTTTTTTGTTAACAAAAATAGAAAAGACTATCAGGTAGCCAAACGGTCGTGTTGGGCCAATCCGGCCCATCGTCATGGCAGGCTGGCATGACCTATTTATCAACCGGGTTGTGTCAACCCCGGTACGACTTGGGACCGTGCCATGTCGTGTTGCCTGACACAATTTACTTATATTTTATTTAATTTAATTTTTTGTATTACATTTCATATTAAAAATAATAAAAAGAATATAATCGTGCAAGGACAAACCAGATCCACCTATTGTATTAGTTGACCTGGCCTGTTAGCAAACCATATCAGGTCAAAACTGCACAACTAAAAATCATGTCGTATCGGACGACCCATTTCGTGCAGACCCTCATGCCTACCTCTATTTGTCATCTACTTCAACCCACCAGAGTGGGAAGGATGGCTAAGGGTTGAAAGTATGATATTTTGATTAATAGGAATTTAAGATTCCGAAGTTTTATTTTTTATTATATGTTTTAGTATCAAATAGGCATACTTTCTAATCCTATCATGTTTTACTCGAGGGATTTATTTACCTATATCAAATCTGATGCAAAAAAACTTTGCCTCACAAGGACTCGAGAAGACTACACCAATTGTCCAACAACACGAGGCAAACAATGATCCATTAGCCTTGCCAAATGGGCAATTCACGAGGCTACTAGATAGGCGATTCAAAGCATTGGGTCATTGAGAAACTCAAAGGGTATGGCCCCTTGAATTCCACAATGCAGCATGACTTTATCCACACAGTTGGAAAGTGTGAAGTGAAGAGATGTACCGTCTAACTCAAAGGGGGATGCACGGTCACGGTATAGCTCAAGAGGGATGAATCTAGCTAGAGACATGCACCTATTCAAAAAGACACCTCTTCAATGACAGTCATTCAAAGGCACCATTTCAAAAAGACACCTCTTCAAGACACCTTTTTGAGACATCTCTTCGTTTCTTTTTGTAGCCTATATAAGGGGACTTAGTCATGTTGTAATGGGTAACTTTTGTGTCTTGAATAATATTCTAGTGAGGTGTGTCCTCCTTTTCTTTAACAAAGGCTCTTATAATTATCTAGTTCTTTACTTAAAGTCTATTAACGCCTACTTTACAGTCATATCCTTGGTTCCATTTGTTGGCGACCATTGTACAAACCGTAGCCTTGGTCCATCTCTTTATAGGTGATGGTCCAGTGCTCAAACAAAGTTGTTTTTATGATCTTGGATAATGAACCACCAATAATTGATATTAGATTTTATCACACGTGTTGGTAAGGTTCATATCATTTTGTATCAGAACCCATATTGGGCAAGCTTGCACTTTCATTGATGTTTTTAATTGCTGGCTCATTATAGCCGTGAGGTCAAACTCTCCTTGAAAGTTTATCTTTACATTTCATTGTATCTTTCCTTGCTGATTTCAAAAAATAAAGAGTCAACAAAAAAAGCAAACTGCAATGTTGGATCTATACTAAGGCAAAAAGAAAAAAATCTTCTTGACAAAAAAAAAAGAAGAAAGATTCAAGCAAACAGTAAGCGATCTCTTCATAGATAGGGAGGGATTTATTCAATTTCATTCTTCTTTTTATTTGTTTGAGTTACACTTGACCCAATTACATACTCAAGGACATTTCAAACTTGATCAAGTTTCGAGTTCATAAGGATTCGACGCTAGACTTGACTAGTTGAGTCATTGAGAGTTGAGTAAAAGGGCAAGGAGACATTTGAGAGGAAAAAGGCAAGAATGGTGAGAATATTTGAGGGAAAAACCAAATTTGTGTGATACACGAATACAGAGACCCTATTGAGTGAACACATGTGAGGGACAGATAAGGAAATCTTGTTTCTAACCTTGTTTACTTGTAGGTACAATGTCAAAAAACACTGAAACCGGAACCACAAGATGTTCCACCACAAGCTACTCAACTACTTCTCATTTAAGCTATCACGACTCAAATGAGGAGATTGATGGAGGAGGCTCTCGAGCCGATACACGCCCCAATTGATCAAATGGAGACTATGGAGATCCAAGAACAAACATAAGAACAACAAAACCTAGGGCAAAAAGTCGATTTAGATGCATGATCTTTGGGATGTGAGGAGGCCATTGTGCCCGGAGGCCGAAGGGGCCTTGGATTTCGAGATAGGGGTAGGATAAGAGAACCAAGGCGTGAATGTGACAATGATCTAGGCAATGTAAAGATCAAGATCCCTTCATTCTATGGAATACCGATCCTCAATTGTACCTTGAATGAGAGACCAAAGTTGAGATAGTGTTTGCATGCCACAATTATTCAGAGCATCAAAAGGTAAAACTCGGCACTATTGAGTTTACTGATTACACCATTGTGTAGTGGGATCAGATGTTGACTACTAGGAGAATGAGTGGAGAGCCACCCATGGAAGATTTGGACGAGATGAAGACAATCATGAGGAGGCATTTTGTTACTAACCATGACTACCGATGTTTGTTTCAAAAGCTTCAAAGGTTAGTACAGGGCTCTAAAAGTGTCCAGGAGTATTACATGGAGATGGAGTTGGCCATGATTCAAGCCAATGTTGAGGAAGATAGAGAGGCCACGATGACAAGATTTATACATGGTCTCAACTGAGATATTGCTGATGTTGTGGAGCTGCAACATTATGTGAGATTACGGACATGTGCTCAAGCCATCAAAGTCAAGTGCAGCCAAGGTGGACTAACTCAAAAGAAAGGGAGCTCGATGGGGACCAACCACAGCTACCTATAAACCATGGAAGTCAAGTGCAACCAAGGTGGACATGCCCAAAACCAAAGCCCCAAAAGAAATAAAGACCAAATCAACCGCACCGTTAGGTACAACCAAGTCCCGTGATATTAAGTACTTCAAGTGCCACAACCTAGGACATATTACAAGTCAATGTCCAAATAATAGGGTGATGGTACTTAATGTATATGGCGAGTATGTGTCTGAGTCTGAGGAAGACATTAAATCATCCAAGGAGGAGGAAAAAGATGCGGTAGTTTGAGAATTACATAAGGAGAAAGACCATAACCAAAAGGAGATTCTTTTCCATACTTGGTTCCATAACAAAAGTAAGGTATGTAGTGAGATTATAGATGAAGAAAGTTGCACCAATGTAACCAACATGCACATGGTGGAGAAGTTGGCCTTGGTGACTACCAAGCGCCCGAAGACCTACAAGCTCTAATGGCTCAACGATTCCAGCAAAGTGAAGGTCACCAAGCAAGTTGAGGTACTTTTATCTATTGGCAAGTATGAGGATAAGATAATTTGTGATGTTGTACCCATGGATGCGTGCCACATTTTGCTCGGGAGACTGTGACATTATGATATCCGAGCAACACATGACAACTACTCCAATAGGTACGCATTTATTGTTAAAGGAAAGCATATTACTCTTGTACCCGTATCCCCAAAGCATGTTTTAGTGGATCAATTGAAATTGAAAAAAAAGGGAAAAGGAGGCTGAGAGTGAAAAGGAAGAAAAAGAAAAAGAAGAGAGAGAAAAAAGAAGTTGATAGAAAAGAAAAGAGAGGAAAGAAAAAGAATGAGTTTATTGGCCTAAGAGAGTCTTTGGAATAGGGCACTATTCTCTCAACAAGCCTTCATTGTACTTTTGTACAAGAAGGCCCTCTTAAACACTAACCCTCTCATTGATTCATTCCCGAACGAAGTTACTTCTCTTTTGCAGGACTATGAAGACGTGCTAGCCAAGGAGACACCACACGACTTATCTCACATTAGGGGAATCGAGTACCAAATTGCATTCATCCCGGGGACAGCCCTACCAAACCAACCTGCCTATAGGAGTAACCTCGAGGAGACCAAGGAGACGCAGCACCAAGTAGAAGAATTATTGGCCAATGGACATGTTCGAGAGAGTTTGAGTCCATGTGTCGTACCCGCGTTGTTGATGCCCAAGAAGGATAGGACATGGAGGGTGTGCACCGATTGTAGGGTCATCAATAACATCAAGATAAGGTATCGCCATCCTATTCTTAGACTCGATGACATGCTAGATGAACTACATGGATCGTGTGTCTTTATGAAAATTAATTTGAAAAGTGGATACCATCGAATTTGCATTAAAGAGGATGATGAATGAAAGGTTGCATTTAAAACCAAATACGAAACATATGAATGGTTAGTTATGCCTTTTGGTTTGACAAATACACCTAGTACATTTATGAGATTGATGAACTACGTTTTGTGGGCTTACCTTGGAAAATTCATAGTTGTGTTCTTTGATAATTCTAAACCTATATAGTAAGACTATGAATGGTCATAGTTGTGTTCTTTGATCCAACAACATTCCCAAGTTTAGATTGTAGTGAGTCATTAGACTATTGCTGCCAATATAGTAATACCCCAATCAATAGTGCAATTCTCGCCAAAGGTGATAAATGTATGGGCATTCGAAGAATACATGTCCAAGGGTCTCTTGATAAGCTTTGCAAAAGGTACAGCTCAAAGAAGGTAGTTGAGAGAGGTAATACCCCCTGCATACAACTTGTCAAAAGTAGCAATTTGCTCCTGAAGAAAGCGCCAGACAAATGCATTTATCCGTCTTGGCGAGAAAGTTCCCCAACTGGTCGCCACTGTCTCATTTGCCTGCAAGGTTATTCCCATAAAAGTCATTAGTACACAATATACAGTTTTAATAGAATATATGTGATACTCAAGATTTGGATGCCATTTCCATGCATCAGCTTCGCCAGGTGAATCACAAGGTCCGAGACTATTGCCTCCAAAATCAGGATAACAATGACTTCATAAAGAAAAGGAGGTCGCCTCCTCCACAACCATACAAGCTCTTCAATTTCTGGGCAGATTTTGGAGGCTATAGAACAATATTTATCTGTTGTTGCTATAAAAACATTAGGAAATACGTCCTCCAACCAGTCTAATATAGTCCACATGGACTTCCAGAATTTTGTATCCTCGTCGTTGCCAATGACACAATGCATATTGCTACAAAACAAATGTACATAGCATATAAATTTGCATAGATCAGGAAACCATCTTGATTTTCTACTTGAGGTGTCCATTGATGTCCGATCTCCGTTGAGACCATTCTTGTGTAGATAGAGTGATTGTAGAGGTAGTCTGGTCTGCCCGTGGTGGGTTGCCGAGCCAAAAAATCCAGGCCAAGAAACCTGTTTTCAAAAAATAGATGGTGCTAGCCCGAACCATTAATGGTCCAGGCCAACTAGGCATGCGACAAAAATGGGCGGTTCCAGGCTAGGACCGAGTCCTCACAGACCAGCCCATTCAAAATTTGCAAAACTCAACCTGCAAAAGAAGCTACCATCAAAATTCAAAACCTCAATCTCAACCTTCAACCTCAGCATTGCAGTTTAATGAATATAAATACAGAAATAATGAGCAAACAAACCTTTTATAGAAATGTAGAAAACTTAAACCATAATGATATCTTCCATGCCTCATGAACATGTTAAAACCACAGCCATGGCAAGATATTCAGCCCGAGAGAGTGAGTCATATCCACCAAAAAAACAACCATTTAATATCAAGGTATGCAGTTACATTGTATGTGAAATGGAAAGTAAGTTACATAAATGAATTATAAAATAGGTCAAGATTAATAATTAACCAAAAAAAAGGAAGAGCATCAGGAGAAGGAGGAACAATAGGTTGCTTCTTCATACAAGTCATCAAGAAAATAATCTTTAAGCGAACCTAAACTTTTAATTATTCCATCTTAGAGTTTTCAATCCTTAATCAAAGTCAACATCTCTACTATCTTAGGGGGTCAACCTAGCCCTTCTTTCTTCCACAATCCTTCTAACCATGCTAAAGGCAAATTTTGATGAAATTGTGGAAATAGGAATGGGAAATATGTCTTTTGTCAATTGTGGAAGAGCCATGTATTTGATTTTGTGTCTTTTCCACCATTGTAACAGGTTCAAGTACTCTCTATCGCTATCATAACACACTTAAAAAAATATATGGAGATGATTCTTCAACTCAAAGTACTGGCCGTCAATACCCATAGCCATATGCGAACTCGATGATGGACCAAGGCTACCTAACAAGTTCCAAAACAATACTTTCTTTCCGTTGGGTGTTGATGGTCGAACCCTCAAACCTCAAAACTTGATCTCATACTCGCTATACACTAAAGAGGTTTCGACATTCTTGGCAACGTTAATGAATTTTAGCAATTAATCTTGGTTGCATGAGTTGGTGGTATATCAGCACATGCAACTATGCCTTTGAAAACTGTTGATGACTTCAAATTCGAAGGTGCATCATTCTCAGCATTGTTATATGGGGTGGATCTGTCAGTGAAGAACCATCACAGCCCCTGCAAACATTCAAACTCATGGGAACCTCATCTTGGGATCAGTTCAAGAGTAGGATATTTTTATGCATGAACAAACTTATATAACTTAGCCTTATTGAATGATATATGTACTCCCACAAAACAATGGAAATGCAATCTAACAAGCCCATCAGCCAGTCCAGGGTCTCTGTGGTAACTTGTTATTTCACAATAAGCTCAGCCAGAGGGCATGAACTAAGATATGACCGAACACGAAGCTGAACCAACAAAGTACAAAAACCACAACATTGAAAGGAAGGCTTTCAGATGTTTGCACCTCATTTTACGTTGTTGAGGTTGTTCCTATGATGAGCTATGTAAAAAATTTAACTACAATGAGCTATTGCGTATATGAAGATTTTTATTGATAAAGCACAGTCCATAGAATTATTTCTCAAGCAAATTCAGTGCTAAATGACAAGAAAATGTCTTGTGCATGTCTCTTCATTCTACAACTAGTTGAAACAAGACAATTCGAAGAACTAACGTCAATGAGATTTTCCTAAATGCGTTCAAGCAAGACATATATAGAGGAAGGATCCCTTGTCATTATTTGTGACATTGTTTTCTCAAAAGTCTATATTTAGGATCCGTAGGGTTTAGGGTTTAGATTTTTAGATATTTAGATCTCAGGGTTTAGATTTTTGGATTTAGGGCTTAGGGTTTATGGTTTTTTAGGGTTTATGGATTTTAGGGTTTAGGGTTTTTAAGTTTTAGGTTTTAGTGTTATAAACCCTAAACCCTAAGCCCTAAATCCAAAAATATAAATCCTAAAACCTAAATATCTAAAAATCTAAACCCTAAACCTTACGGACCCTAAACATAGACTTTTAAGATAACAGTGTCATAAATCGTGTAACAAATAATGTTAACAGAACCATCCCCATAAATATATATATATATATATATATATATCAACTCTCAAACATTGGATTCTTGCAAATTTAATTGGATACATGTGGTTAGATTAGATAACTTTATAGTATTTTCAACAACAACAATAACGCACCCAGTATATTCCCAACTAAGTTGGGGTCTAGGGGGTCAGATGTACGCAGCCTTACCCTTGTAATTATACAAAGAGGTCATTTTCGTTGCAACCCGATATGCATTGTGTCATTTGATGTATTGAGTTCCAGCAACTTCACTAAGCTAAAGAATTGTCAATGATGACTCTTCCAGCTCCATTTGCAATGGACAATATATAATATTTCATGTGCATAAATTCAAGATTTCTCTTAAAGTCGATTCTTAACCTGTTTATTCACAAAAATAGGATGCAGCCACCGACTACATCTAGCATGTGATAAAGAAATGGAATCCTTGTATTATTTTGATTTCGAAATCAAAACTCCCCAAATCCAAGAACCCTAGCCCTTACCCTAATCAAATTCAAGGGTGGAAGTGAAGGATATAAGTCGAGGGATTACCTTTTGAAGGCTGGCAATCAGCTTTCTCATGGGAATGGTGAATCTTAGTGGCGGGAGTTGAAAGAGGAATTTCAAAATTGACGTCTCCAAGGCAACATAGAAAATGACCGAGTAAAATAGAATGGAAGAAATAAGAAAACAAAGGTCGAACTCGAAGTCAAATGAAATTTGTTGTTATTATTTTTTATTTTTTAATACGAAATAGGCGGGCGGGTCAAACTGTCAGGCTCAAAAATTAGCTCAGCATGGAACCGCCAAAAAAATGGGTGGGTTCAACCCGCCTATTTTCACCAATCGACCTTCCGTTACCCGTTTAAGAATGGGCGGGCTGGGTTCGTTTAAAAATGGTTTGGTCTGTGGGTTGGCCATGCCATAACCATTTGACCCAGCCCGTTTGCCTACCTCTAAGTTTGATGACTTGACTGAGTAGGTTGTCCACATTTGTTCATATTTCCCAAGCCTATTTTCCCAGTTGAAGCGAGATTAAACAATTCAATACTCTTTACTCCAAACCCATTCTTCTTAGTGTTTTTAAGATATCACATTATGCCTTGGAAGATTGAAAAATAGTAGGTTTCCAATCCTATGAGGGGTAGACTTAATGATAGTTATTCGTCCTCTAAACGCCAGGTATGAATATTCTTAACTATTTAGCATCCTATGGATCTTAGAGATGATTGGTTGCTATATTTTTTTTCTTCGCGAGTTCCGTCCACGAGGCAAAACAAGGTAAAATGGTAGGTAACTTTGAGACGTTGCAGTTCAGGTATTCAGCAAAATTCTGAAGCTCATCTTGAGAGATATTCAAACCAAAAAAGGCTACTCATGTGAAAATTGACTTTGAGGTCAGATATTAATTCAAAGAGTCGCAAACCCCCTTTGATAGTGGGTACCTCTTTCTCAAAGTGTCATCCGCGTATTGAAGGTGGAATACAAGGATCTTATACTTGCCTACTAATATAGTCATCCATTTTCCCAAGTCTTGGGTGTGTTCTAGTAGAATATGAAGACCTATTAGAATGATCAAGAATAGAAATTGTGATAAAGGATCACCCTTCTGTAGCCCCCTTGCAAATGCAAAATCACCTGATGGACTTACCTTCACAAGCACAGTAGTAATAGTTGTGATTATGCATTCAATTATCCAGTTTCTCCATTGAACACAAAAATCGAGTTTTTCCATCATCATAGCTAGATAACCTCAATCCACCGAATCAAATGTTATGACTTCATTGGCAATGACCACTCCATTCATGATGAAAGTCGTATGGTTAGGGGATATTATCTTGGATATTACTGCACTCATACTGTTTGCCAATAGCTTGGCAAGAATTTCGTATGCATTTTCAACCAGAGATATTGGTCTAACCAGAGATATTGGTCTGTAATATTTAATCCTCTCCAGGTTTGATATTTCTGTGGTAGAACAATATGTCATAAGACCTTTGATAATCTGACCCTTCTTGTGGAATTGCTGGAAGACAACAATGAATGGTTGTTTTAACACATCCAAAATGTCTATTGATGAAATAAAAATTGACTCCGTTGGCCTTTTATGTATGGTTGAGGTCAGCAAAACGAGCCGGGCTAAACAGGCCCGACCCATTTAAAATGGGCTACGGGTGGCAGCGTGCCACATCGGAGGAAACAGGTGGGCCGAGCCCACCCATTTTGTGGGAGGTGCGGGCACGGGTCAGCCGCCGGCCCGTTTACATATAAAATGCAAAAAAATTGCTTCAGACTAGATTCGAACCCATAGTCAAATTGTAAGCTAGCAAGTATTCTAACAACTGAGCTACAATGTTGTAATGGTTAACTCAACAATTTTATTATGTATAAACGCATTTATTTCCTGAAAATCAAATATAGAACTTTGTCCCACACGAATTTCACACAAAAAGTTCTCATTTGTGCCTATAAATACTCTACTCTCTTTCTCATTCAAAACTCATTTTCAACCTTATTAGGTAGAAATAGGATTTTCTTAATAAAATTTTTATAAATTAAAAATATATTAATAATATAAATTAAATAAAAGAAAATAATATTTTTTTATGGTTTACAGTGCCAAACCCGCACGGCCTGTTTTAAAAATTGGCCAAACCCGCACGACCCGTTTTGAAGACGGGGCAAACCCGTACCGCTCGGGTTAACGTGTCTATTTTGCGAATAAACGAAATACTAGAGTTAGAATCGTCGATCTAGGAGGTGTTTGCAAGTTTTTGTGCTTGTCAGAAGTAACTTTTTAAAAGGTCTTTTGAAAAAAGGAGCTTTTATAAAAAAATGGGAGTGTTTGCAAAATATGCTTTACTACAACAAAAGTCAAAAAATAGTGTTTGCAAAAAATTATTCCAAAAATGCTTT
>JAOWBN010013853.1:0-10883 GCA_028565015.1 Pinguicula moranensis
CGAGGATTCTCCAGAATTTTTAGGGCGTATCTATAATTCCTGAAACTCATGATGGCAACCTAATAATCGGATAGCAAGGGCGTATCAGTCTTTTTACTAGAAGCAATTGAGGGCGAAATTGACCCATCTGTCTGATGTAAAACTCGATCCCTCGATTTCTTCGTGGAGCTTTGCGTCTTCTCCGACGTATTTTGTGCGGCTATGGTGATTCCGCCGAATCTGGTGGTGTCGTCGCTGCTAAGTTCATCGTTGGTGTGTACGACCCCTTGAAGGTTGCCTACTGTATTAGCCGCCATACCTCAGCATTCCTTATTCCTTCTTTCGGGGTAACAGACCCTTTTCCAACATTCTTCAGTCGAATGCCCCTTTCATTGACATTCATCGCACCAAAACTTATTTTTGTCAAAATCAGAGCTTCGGGATGATGAGTTTAGTGGCTGCTTTGCTGGATCTGACTGGGAATGGCTCGAGAAACCTGCTCCAAAGCCAGCGGTCGTGGTGTGCCCAGCGGCTGCGGCGACTGAGGTATTCAAGATGTGCTGGCGGGCGGATTCTCTCCTCAACGAGGCATACGCCTTGTCCCTGGCGAGGAGCAGTGACATCTTCAACAGGTCCATTTAAATATTGCATATTGACCATTTACGGATGCCAATAGTTGAAAGAGACGGGTATCTTGAGTACGCTGTTGAAATTCAGCGATGTTTATCGCATCTCATGGGATTTGGATCTCGATGGTCAATTTTCCTCCAGATCCAGTTAAGGATATTGAACACTTCTTCTAGGGTTCTGTCTCCTTGTCGGCATCGATTCGCCTGAGTGGCAATATAATAAATCTGGAGAGAGAGTCTGATCCACTGTTAAATGTGGAATCAAGGCCGATCCAGCATTCTTTTGCCGATGGGTACTCGGAGAATTGGTTGACGATATCTCCATCAATGTTATCCAGTATTTAGGAGCAGACGGCCAGATCGTTCTGCCCATGTTTTATCCTCTTTGTCTGGGGTTCACCTGTCAAGTGGCGTAGGCATCCCCGGCCTCCGACGGCTACTCGAATCAAACAAGACCAGAGAGGATAGTTGGTGTTTGTGAGTTTGGTGCTAATGACCACTGGACTCTGGGTTGGCTGCATCTGTTTCAGAAGAGTGGCGAGCTGGGCTAACATGTATGCTTGGTCTAGTCCCCGTTTTGGGTCTCCCATTGGTCGATTTTTCGCCGGTATCCTCCCTTCTGTAGATGATGAGTTTTACCGGTCAGATCCAAGGATTGATCAGTGCTCTGATACCATGTTGTAAGGCAGAAATTTGGATGAATAGGAATTGCTTTCTATTATGTTTTCTGTGTGTATTGTTTCTTTACAGTGATGATCCTTTATGCAATTGGATCTGAGTAAAATATGGTAAGTGTTCCAATTATGAAGGAAATCAAGGTGATTAAGGTAGTGTCTCTAATTTAGGGAATCACTACTTTTTACATTACCTTGATTTTCTCCTTTCTATTCTAATAGTATAGAACCCATTACTACTCTTTCCCACCACATTCCTCAGTGAAGATAGAGGAATATCTCTCCTATCCTCAAAATCTGCTCCCCCCCCCCAAACTAAAAAAAAAACATTTGTCCCACTACAGCTCTTGTAAAGCATTTCCACCCTAGAGATTTGAGAAAATCCAGAAACTTCATAGAGCATGTAGCACCCAAAGAACTGCATTCTTGCTACAATAGGCCTCCTACATAGTTTGTCTATGAGCACAGGGAGTTTGCTTACACAGCTGTAACAATTTACATTTGATAGGTCATCCTTGCACTGGAAAATGCTTGTGATTGTAGTCTGGGTTGCGCCGGTAAAAGACTTGGAGAAGAGGGAGTTGGGGGATTGTGCAATGACAGTGTCGAAGAAGGATGAGAGTGCTTGAGAGTATGCCCCTGAGGGATCTGAAAAAACTTGCTTTGCACAACCTTTGTACACTATGTTTGTGTAGTCAGATCCTCCAGGTTTGGCTTGTGGGAATAGGTGGAGAAGAGTGGTGAGAATGAGGAGAAACAATGGAATGGCTTGTGAACACATTGGTCTAGATTTGGAAAGTTGAAAGATAAGACGTGGGGTTCCATTATGTTGAATTGAGAATTTGATATCGAATACAATTGTTGCTATGCGTATGAATCTATTCTTGTGTTGTTTACACTTTTATAGACTAACCAATTCTAGGATAAGGAAGGATTTGTGGAGATAATGAAATTTACAATTTTATCCACAATCTTTCCTTATCCAGATCCTTAGTATAACATTCTCCCTCAAGTTGAATTGCATGATTTTCAATTTCTAACTTGCTTAACACGTTAGCAAATGCGTGACTCGAAATTGATTTTGTCAAGATGTTGGCTAGCTGGTTTTCTAACCGAACGAATGGTAGGATGATAATTCCATCTTCCAGTTTCTTTTTGATGAAGTGTCTATCAACCTCCACGAGTTCGGTTTGGTCATGTTGTACCAAATTTCAGAGATATTAATTGCAGCTCGACTATCACACTTTAGTTGGCAAGTGCTCCAAGTAGGTATCCTATCTTAGCCAATAACTTCTCAACAACAGGATCTCAGCTAGTTTACGGGCTACTCCTAGAAACTCTATTTCAACACTCGAAAGGGCTAATATTTTGTGCTTATTGCTCTTCCAGGTCACCAGATTCCCCCTGCTAGCATGAAATACCCGACGATTGATTTTCGAACTACTGGGTTACTTGTCCAATCTGCATCAATGTAACCCTATATTTATAGATGACTATTCCTTACAAACAGAATCCTTCTTTCCAGCTATCCTTTTAGATAGTGAACAATCCTCAGTGTTGCTTCCATGTGTTCGACCTAGGGTCTGTGTATTAACTAGCTGATAACCCTTACAACATAGGCTATATCAGGTTTGGTTTGAGAAAAAAATATCAATTATCCGACCAAATGTTGATATCGCTCCTTGTCGGCCGGGGGGGAGCTTCTACCATCTATAGCTTGGTGTTAACAATAGCTAGTGTGTCAATTGGCTTGCAGTCAACAACTCCAGTTCCAACTAGGAGGTCAAGTACATATTTTCTCTACGAGATAAATATTCCTCGTCTTGACTGTAGAACTTCAATGTCGAGAAAATAGTTCAGTTCCCCTAGGTCTTAATCACAAACTCTTCGAGCAGGTTCTTTTGAAGTTCTGTTATCTCCCATGTATCATTTCCTGTGATTATCATATCGTCAATATAAATGATCAGACACGTCATCAGGTCCCTCTTCTTCTTTAGGAACAAGGTGTGATCAGAATTGCTCTGCATGTACTCGCATCTTTTCATGGTTGAGGTAAACTGCCCGAACCATGTTCGGGGTGATTGTTTTAGACCATATAGTGCCTTTTTTTTAACCTGCATACCTAATCACCCTAGAACGTTCTGGAGAATGTGGGTGGGGCTGCCATATATACCTTCTCCTTGAGTTCCCAATATAGAAACCCATTCTTAACATCGAACTGGTTAATCGAACAGTCTAGGTTTGCAGCAACATAGAATAATAACCCGAATAGTATTGATTTTTGCCACTGGAGAGAACATATCAGAGTAGTCGATCCCATACGTCTGAGTGTATTCCTTCTCAACCAACCTAGCTTTATGTCGATTCATTGTGCCATCTGCCTTGTGTTTTACTATAAATATTCACCTATACCTGACTAGTCGTTTGCCAGTCGGCAGCATGCATTTCTCCCATGTGCCATTCTTTTACAGGGCTATCATTTCATCCTCTATCGGTTGTCGCCACTCTCTACTCTGTTGGGCCTCATGAATTATTTTTGGTACGATCATTAATTCAGTACTGCTCCTGACCAAGTTGTCCATAGGGTATTTAGATGTCCGTGACTCACACTCAGGTATGTAGCGCTTGGGAAGAAACACCTCCGACACTTCTAGGAGGTAACAAGTATCGGCCCTTTGTCTCACTTGACCCTACTTCTGGAACTACATTTTCATGATTAGAGTAAACTGTAGCTGAAGTAATTTTAGAATGAAGCTTCGATTTATAATAACTTACCTAAGGATCACCGGACAAGGGAGGTGATACGTGGTTTTCTGTCATGAGGGCTTACTCTGTGTTTTCGGTGGCAAGCTCATTGTGACTCCAGCTGGCTATGTTTGGACAGTGTCAGGCAAGCAAGCTGCGCTAACCAACCAATTCAGAGACTCCATCATAACGCTCTACCCATGATCGCTGGATTGAGTGTCATAGTAATACTCAATTTCTAGAAAAGCGCAATCCATTGTTGTGTACATGTGTCTGGTGACCAGGTCAAGACACCTCTACCACTTTTTTATCAATTCCATAGCCAATGAAGATACATTTGACTGCACAGGGATCAAGTTTAGTCGGTTGGCTCAAGAAATATGAGCAAGCACTGAGCATCCAAAGACTCATGGAGGTAGAACTAGTGCAGATGGAATCGAAGAATGGTCGGATAGGGTTTGTAGTGGAGTTTTAAGCTTAAGGATCTTGGTGGGAAAAATATTGAGATGATACGCTGTCGTAGCATCCGCCTTTGGTCATAATGTTCTAAGAACTTTGGATTCTATCAAAAGGTCCCAGGTAATTTCGAGGATAATCTTATTTTTCATTCATCTACCCCATTTTGTTGTGGTGTATAAGAACATGTGGTTTGATGGATAAGACACTTTTCACAAAGAATTTTTTCATAACATGATTCACATATTCCCCCACTATCAAATCAAGTATTTTATTTTTAATTTTTAATTTTTTTATTTTTTTCTAAAATATAGAAAGCAACAAATTTTTGGAAAACTTCACATTTATTCTTTAGAAAGTAAACCCAGGTCATTTGGATGCAATCATCAATAAACAGTAAAAAATACCGAAAAGGGCTATTTACGGAATCTGGAAAAGGGTCCCACACATCAGAATGTACAAGAGAAAAAATAGTCTCGGTACGACTATTATTTAATGAGTATGACTGCTTATGACTTTTAGCCAAGCAACAAGTTTCACAGGAAAAATTACTCTACATTCTAAAGAACCGAGAAAATAGGAGTTTGAGGTAACCAGCTCAAGGGTGCCCCAGACGGCGATGCCACAATCATACTTGTCTATCAACCGTCCGATGACAGTATTGCGTACCCCTGTCGAGCCACCTCATCAACATAGTACAAGCCTCCGCGTTCAGGTCTAAAAAACTGAGGGTTCAAAATCGTAGGGCTGACAGAGGAGTTTTTGTGATTTGAGGGTTGTATCGACAATTTTATGGGAGAAGTGGGGATTTTTATGGTTTGTGGCTATTTGTGGGGTGTATCACGGTTTTGGGAAAAATTGGTGGGTTGTTTTGTGGTTTCTGGCTTTTTGTAGGTTGTATCATGGTTTTGGCCAAATTTTGGGGTTGTATTGGATAGTTCAGTGGAGTTTGGGTTTCTGTTTGGAGTTTTGGCAGGTTATGGGGATGTAGCTCGTATTTCCAAAAAGTATTGGGATGTAACTCATATTTTCCAAGTATCGAGATGCACCTGCATAAGTAGAGAAATCGGGGACTTCTTTTAGGCAGCAACGGAACTTTCCGGGCGTACATGTAATTGATTTTGGGGACAAATTATTGGGGTCAAAATTTTCGCCCTAATTTCAGTACCTTTTGTCTGAGAATTTAGCTCTCTCTAGGTCGACGATACAATTGCCCTGAACCCAAGGTTGTCGTGAGGTATGGCTCTACCATCACTACTGGAGGCTTCAGCTCTACCCATGACGGTGGCTACAATACTTCCTTTTGCTCCTATTTTCTTGTTCCACGACCACCATTTTGGATATCCGATTTGTCAAAAACATCCTTTGGTTCCATGGCCGTGTTTTTGGCAGTCAATGCAAAAATGTTTCGATTTGTCAACATTTCCACTAAGGGATGATGATTTCACCAAATTTCTGGGCAGATCTGACCGGGAATGGGAGATAAACCCATTCACACCCCTTGTGATTCATTGTCGCCGCTATGGCTTGCCAGATTTACGATATTCGGGCGAGCTGACTCGCGACGAATGGCAGCATATGCGGCTTTGACCAAGGGAAGAGTCTCCCCTTTCAATAAGTCTCTTTTCACAGCATAATAATCCTTGTTAATTCTGGTGAGGAGTTGAAATAACCGTATCTCCTGCCTGAGTCAGTTGTAGGTCACAATATCCTCAGCGCATTTCATCGAATTTGGTTGGCGTCGATCGATGTCTCACTAGATCTGTTGAAGTGCGCTGTAGAAATTCTCAAGTGTTGTATTGTCTTGTTGTTGGTGGCTAGCCTTGACAGTGAGGCCAAAGATTTGTAGATCGTCACTTCCGCTGCTAAATGTGGTTGCCAACTCCTCCCACAATTTCCTTGCAGTCGGATATTCGTCAAATTGGTTGATGAAGTCTGGTTCGATATTGAGGAGAATCCACGAGCACACAGTTAGATCGTGATGTTGCCACTTCTGGTATTCTTGATTCTTTGCGGTAGGAGGGGGCTTCCATGTAATATGGTTGAGTCGCCCCTGGCCCACCAATCGGCTCTTGTATCAGTCGTGATCATAAGGGATGGTTGAAGTTATTGAGCTTCATGCTTACGATCATGTGTTGATTTGGTTCAGGTGTGTTGAAATGTTTGAGTAGATTGGCAAATTGGGATGCTAAATCACCCGAAGCTAGGCTCGGTTCCGGTGCCACCAGGATGGTGTTGCCACCAATCTCCACCATGGGTGGAGGCCGCAGGGATGTGATGAAGCTAGTGTTTGATTATGAGGAACAAACATTGCTCTAATACCATGCCAGTTGAGAATTTGATATCAAATACAACTGTTTCTATTTGCATGAATCTGTTCTTTGTGTTGTATACACTTTTATAAACTAATCAATTCTAGGATAATGAAGGATTTGTGGAGATAAAAATGATCAATTTTGGTTGATCTTTTACTTTTACAATTTTATCAACAATCTTACCTTTTCGAATCCTTCGTCTAACACATTCCATTTGTTCTATGGATTGAGCAGGTTTCTTGGTTTGATGGCTCCACATGAAGATTTGGAGGTCATTTCTTGTAGCTTCATGGCTCCACATGCAGATATCTGTCAGAATAGGAAAAGGAAATTGAATTTACTGCCCAAACACTTGACAAAACTCAATTGTTTTTAATCTGATTGAATTAGTTTATTTTTACTATGCATGCCCTGTTTTGGATAACTTATGCTTTCCAACAAGTGTTAAAATATCGATAAAGTCGTTAAATACAATTTATTAGAGAAGTTATAGGCGTTAGCTAACATAATGGCGGAAAAATATTAAATATAGCTTAGATCTGTCCCAACAAGGATGACCATTGGGTGCCATCTCGGTAATCACGACCAATATGTAAAAATATAAAATCTTATTATCATTATTTAATTTTTTTGTTTTTGTTTTGCTTTATTTTTAATATTATTTTTAATAAATTCTTATATAGTATAATATATTATATAGGGAAAGGATTTGAACCCGACACATTAATTGACACATATTCCTTAAAAGTCTAAGTTTAGGATCCGTAGGGTTTAGAGTTTGGGGTTTAAAGTTTAGATATTTAGGTTTTTAGGTCGTAGGGTATAAATTTTAGGGTTTAGGACTTACAATTTAGAATTTTTAGGATTTTTGAGCTTAGGGTTAGTAGGGTTTAGGGTTTAGGATCGTAAACATTAAAAATTCTAAACTGTAAATCCTAAACCCTAAAATTTATATCCTACAACCTAAAAATTTAAATATTTAAATCCTAAACTCCAAATCCTAAAACCTACAGACCCTAAACTTAGATTTTTAAGGAATATGTGTCAAATAATGAGTCAAGGGATACTATCCCTTATATATATTCGTATATATAATATAATTAAAGATTACAAAGTATGAAAAAAATATACATTTCAAAGAAAAATATTGTACACGCCACATAATCAAATTCTCTAACTATATTCGAAATAGAACAGCTAATTAATATTGCTTTTATTATATGGTGAAATTGATGAGAAAATATATGTGGAGCAAGTGAAGGGTTTCATTAGTAGCAACGGTACTAGGCCTGGGCAGCAGAACAAGCGGAATCGGAATAGCCTGTTCCGTGTTCCGCATTCGCCCGCGAAGGATATTGTTTCGCATCTGTCCGCACTGTGAAATTTCTCGGCCGGATACGGATTCCACGAATTTCACATAATTTCGGGGGCGGTCGGATGCGAAATACGCGGATTCCGCTTAATTTCGCGAGCGGGGCAGATGTGGAATCCGCGGATTCCGCATAATTACATATGCCTATAAAAAAAACAAATAAATAAAAATCGCGGGCGGCGGATGCGGAATCTCGCGGAATCCGACCACATATATTTTGTATTTAAATAAAAAAATTAATATATGAAAATAAATTTATGCGGGCGGATGCGGGTTCCGCAAAGCAAAAATCTTCTTTGTGCATTTCGCCCGCGTAACTTTGCAAACTGTAGCAATGTCGCCATGGAGCATTCCCTCAAAACAGCTTCACCGCATGAAAAGAGCAGTCATCCGCGCTGGCAAAGCTCCGATAGACTATGATATGATCCACGCAATAGAGGGCTTAAGACGCCCAGTACATGAAAGGCTAGGCCCACGTCTCCCTCAGAAACCTCCGACGGTTGGCAACATAGCTGGAACTATCAGTATCTATATAACCAACTTCCCAGCCGATTGTGATGTCGACCGGTTAAATAGTGCTCTGAAAAGGCAAGGCTCAGTCAATAAAATAACAATCGCAAGGAAACTGAGTAACAGGGGATTACCTTTCGCCTTTGTAGAATTTACAGCGGTGGAGGATGTTGATTTGCTCCTATTGAAACTGAATCATATCTGGTTCGGATCCTTTTGGCTCCAGGCTAACCAAACCAGATATAAGAAGGAAGCTCTTCCTAGCAACTCTCTGGTAAGAAGTCAGAAGACAAGTGCTGCCGGTACATCAACAACAACATTTAAAATAGCCATCCCAAAACCTGGCATTTGGGTAAAAAAAGGTGATAGATGCTTCAAAAATTGATACTCTGGCAGCTGAAAAAAGCAGAACTAACATTAGTGAGTGGAGAGGTAGAGAAATGGTTGAAAACTAGTAATACATGGCACCTAAGAGATGCAATGGGTATGGAAAATCTCAAAAAGGCTTTGCTTGTTGCAGGATACCTCAATGTGAACATCAGCTCTTTGGGCTCAGAGCGTATTCTAATATGGGAAGAGGATGTTGTTGATCTGGAAAATCTGTTAACAAATGATCATGGGTGGCTAATGGAATGGCTAACGGACATAAAGCCATGGGAAGCAGTAAGCTGCATAACCAAAAACAGATCATGTATAATACAGATCTATGGTCTGCCCTTAACAACTTGGAATGAGAAAAACCTATTGGAGATAGGCTCGATGATTGGTGATTGCCCACACATTGAATAAATAACTAGATGCAAAGGAGATCTTGAGAAAGCGCACCTGTTAGTTAAGATTCCTTTTGAGTTACAGGTGGAACGGTCAATCTGGGCACTGATAGATGGAACTCCATCTCTCCTGCATATCAAGGAACTGGCCACACAAAGTAGGTCATATGCTGATGACCCGTTAGCAAGTAGTGATGAAGAGGAAGACAGCCAGGTTTTTTCGATAGACAATAGTGAAGAATCTACTGTCTCTCTGATGGAACCGGAACTTCATGGAAAGCAGTTAGTGATATCCAAGTAGTTAATGGATATCAAGGACAAATATGGGAAGGCAGATCTACAGGAAGGTTTACAAGGGCAAGAAACTGGGGGCAAGTCTCAGGATTCTAGGAATGAAAGGATGGAGCCTCAGCCCTTGGCAATCCTATTTAAAGAAGATCTGATAGGGGAGTCTGATCCGAGGAGGATGCCAGAATGGCCAACAGAGAAGAATAACATAGATATGGATTTTTCTACGGATAATATCAAGGAATCTAAGGTGGATGATAGTGCTCTAAAGGTATACAATCAGATGGAAAAACAGAATCAGAGTGCCCCAGAGGAAAGAGTTTCTCTAGGTAGTATTAAAGGGGCATTGTGTGTAGTTTGTCAAGGGGCCGAACCCCTATTGGTAGAGGAACCTGAGTACAAGGACTGGAGACTAAACATTCCAATGTCAGCAGATAATTTGTCTCCGGATAGCTTATTTATGGGAAATGATAGGTCTCAAAAGGTACTCTTAATGGGTATTGAGCCTCAACTTCTATCAGACTCAAGCCATAGCTCAGTTGTTCCAATAGATGATTTTCCACCGCTGCAGATCACTCCTGCAACAACAACAAAAAATAAAAATAAGAATGGCAGAACTCTTCCCTCTCACAGGAGCTTAGGTCCAAAGACAAGAAGTCAGACCAAACAAGATAAAGATCTGGCCAAAGACATCCGTCAAGAACTTCTCACAGACTGGAGGAATTCAATGTCCTTGAGTACAGCTAGTTCTAACCTCCTGGATTCCGTAGCAGACAGAACTTCCAAAGCTGAATGGGAAGCTGCGTTTGTCATGAAAAAAGGAATGGAACTAGGGTTAACGTACACTGGATGTTCCTCTTCAACCAAAAAGGCTTTAGTAGAATTGAATACTTACATTTATCAAGGAGAAGGAACTAGAGACTCAGGAAACCCTCCATCTCAATGAAATTGTTATCCTATAATGTGAGGGGTTTGGGAGGACTAGGCAGGAAAACGAATCTCAGAGCTTTACTAGCTAGAGAAAAAACAGATTTTGTCAGTATTCAAGAAACCAAAATGGAATATATCGATCACAGGCTATGTGCCTTTATTTGGTACAACGCAGATTTTGATTGGATCTACAAAGGTTCATCTGGTCAATCAGG